>JAADWX010000558.1:0-19229 GCA_023336405.1 Globisporangium echinulatum | reverse complement strand
CGCTCGTGCACTGGTGCCGCGGCTTGCGAGTCGTGCACGCGCCAAGCGACTGAGCTTTGCAGCAGTTGGACGCCGTCGCTGTGCGCTGCAGCTCTTGGACAGCGCTGTCGCTTTCTTCCGCTTTGCTGTTGTTGTCGGCGTATCGATGTCGTCGAGCAGCAGACCACGCGCACGCTGGCGACGCGCGAGCATGTACGCAAAGCGCAGTGCGAGCTGATTTGCGCGGTCGCCAATGGGACCGATCGGAGCGACATCGGTGGCGGTGAGTGTGAGAACACCATTTCCGTCGCTGCTGTCGTCGTCATCACTACTGATGCTGCTGTACACTGTGAGCTGGTCCATATGGTGGTCGGGTGTGGCGACAATGAGTGGTGCTGGAACGACCGCAGCACGCGGCTGCTGGAGCGCTTGCTGCGCGCTGCCACCGCTGCTTCTACTGTTGCTCGTGTATGTCGGTAGCATGAGCGCCGTATTGTGACCGGTTGTCAAATACCGCCTGCAGCTTCTTCAGGCTTCGGCGAGGTACCATGTATTATCAATCAATGCCGTTCAATAAACAGTCACATTACATTTCGAACGATTTTAATGTTGTGAGTTGCATACTGAATTGAATAACATATTTCATAAATTATATATTTGCTATTAACAGCGAAATACTTGACACATATCTGCAGTTTGGTAATCCGGACACATGTAAATGGCTAAATATTGCACACAATATGGCCGTATTTGGCGTTTATACATGTTAGTTTTTTTCGAACATTAATATATACCTGATTTCTATGTGAAGATTTATCCAAACGCAAACCATAATCCGTAGTATACAGCTGACACCGAATGTACTCGGTGGAGCTCGATAGCAAATCAAAACTGACTTGACAACCGTGGTTATTGCTGCTATTGCATATACACTAATACTTCGTTTGACAAATTAACTTGTAGTACACAGAGCTATAAATGATTAAAGCTGAAAATTGTTACAAGCAAAAAATTTAGGTATTTATGTTGAGCTGGTGTCATAAATTTGCAAGTCTAATTTAGTGCCATCAGTAGGTCTTTCTTATCGCATTCAAAAAGCTCTTCGGTGCAATTTTAAGTGACGATATCGGAATTGTGAGAAATCATAGAAGTCAGAAACGCTGAGCTGTCAAGCAGTCGCGTGGTCGTCCTGGATATACATGGACATAAATCGTGGTAGATACCCGCCCGAGCTCTCACAGTGCGATGAACAGATACACGTGTTGTATATATTTAACGTATCACATCAAATTCACAAGCGTAATATCACACAAAGGAAACCGACGCGCTGTAGTAACGCACGTGTTGTATATATTTAACATATCACATCGACATAAGCTTAATAACTCACCAGCCGAACGGACGCGCACTGTTTCGCTCATTCACTCACTGGCGTCTATACCAGCCAGCAAATAGCTGGACACGGCTAAATGAAGAGACAACCCACTTAATTGACTGGGGCCATGATTTCTGTGTGTATGTTTGTAACGTCACAACAACTACAATTCTCCACTGAGAGATCAACACGTATACTTATAGAAAACTGTTGGGTTATTGTCGCATTGCTCTCGCCGTAAGGTATCACCATACAGTGCACCTAAAGAATACAACCACCTAGTGCACCTAGCGACGATACTTTAATATTATCATTGTCTTAAACAGACGTGAGATTCAAAGCGTCGATGCCTGATACTGTAGGAATACTATGTCTCTCATCTGTAATTATTCAATATCGTGATCGATCAACACCAGTCAGCGAACTGTGGACGATACTTCAAAAAATATTATCATGGTTTAAACTGACCTGAGCTTCGCAGCGTTGAAGTCTAATACAATATAAATTCATTGTGTACTGTGGCTGTTTCAAAAGGAGGTGGAATCGACATCATGAGATATTTTCCACTGTAAGGAGAATGTAGAAAGAGATAACCACTAAAAATATACATGCTTTTAACACACACTTGCTACAAAACAAGACGAAAAAGCGTGATTTAACGATGTACTGTGTAATGCAGGTAGTGGATTGTTAGTACCTCATGTTGATGTTGACCTTTTATCGCTAAACTAAAATGCTAAGAGTGGTGTACAATATATATGAACACGTCAAGCACCCAACTATGATTAACATGTAGATATATACGAACTATATCGCCTTAGCGTGGCAATTGCATTTGTTCGCAGCGCGACAATAAATGTGAGCACCTTAAGGTCGCTACTAGCAATGAAAAATCGTTTAGCTTTACGCTAATTGCGAATACACTGAAAGTCCCAACGCCGGCTCTTGAGCTAGACAAGTTGTCGTGGTTGCGCATCTGACGATAGACTTAAATATGATTATCTGCAGATAAATTAGACGCACTAACCAAAAATCGATTTGACTGTGCCCATGCCCAGATTTAAAGGTAACAAAATGTATTTTGCGGCACATGAAGAGAAACGCGTCGATATTTAACAAGCATTACATTTCATACGTGATGCTAGTTGTTGATGTTGATCATACGCGCTGAGAACGTCAACAACAAGTGACATGATTGCAAGATTGCTTGTTGGCCATTCGTAGGCACTTGCGTGTATAACAGCATCGTTAACACTGACTTCTGGCGTCTACGAGCTGTATCTCGCTTATCATTCATACGTTAATTAGATACATCCAGCTCGGACGTATTAATCAGGCAAGACAACACGAATTTGGGGCATTATTGCAAGAAGCTATTTAGGTGTTGTTGAACATCAACATGCCAGTAGATATATTGCCTATTTGCAACTCTGATCCTAATCTCAGCGTGGCATCTGTACCTTGTTCGATGCAGTTCATCACTACAGGGCGAAGGGGTGGATACCGGCCCATCATCGCTTGTATAAAGTAGGAATCACCTCATTATTGTGATTTTGAGTTATGATACTGTGCACCCAAGATACCAGTAGAATAGCGACTCATCAGGTGTATTTTGAAGAAAAAGTATGTTGATAATGTGTTAAAATGAACTAGTTTAGTCAATATGTCATACCGTACATATATATTAGTAAAATATACTTCGTCACGCTCCATCATGCAACTTTCTAAAGTTGGTACTGCTTATAATGATGTGATTGACATAATTGTATTGATACTTCATGACACAATATATCAGGTTAGTAGACATATTGTCCATTTTAAGTTACAAATGTTAATTGGATGTATGTAGTGGATGGGCAATTGACAGCGAAGCACGAAAATCACCGCAATCAGGTCGTGCAATGAATGTTTGACAATTAATACGATTGAGAACTGTTCAGAAGTACCGATTGCCAACAAAGTGGACAATACAACCTCGTTTTTTAACGTTTGAGCAAAACATGTTTATTTCTTGCATGATACTTACAGTCGCTACGATTTAATTATGAATTGTATTCCTTTTGTTTTTACACCCCCAGCAAAAACGGTAACACCGAAGCATCTTAACTTTGAAACGGTTTGGAGTTTATATTTGCTGGTCGTAAGCGACTGCTCAATCGAATGCAATTTTGATTGTCTTAAAACAAACAATCTGTCCACATACAATTCAATG
This sequence comes from Globisporangium echinulatum, assembly GCA_023336405.1. NCBI lineage: Eukaryota > Oomycota > Peronosporomycetes > Pythiales > Pythiaceae > Globisporangium > Globisporangium echinulatum. Next base: position 15,663 of record JAADWX010000558.1, on the reverse strand, counting down.
AATTTTGTCTATAGTCCAATCGTTAGAAACACTCAATCCACAAATACAAAGATATAGCGAAAGGAAAATTGGATGGCACAGCAGCATTTGAGATCGTTATGGGGAGAGGGAAGACCGTCAGAAAAGCCTTGGCAAGACAACGCGCGCGCACACGCACACTCACTCATCATACACGCACAAGTACACACACACGATCGTCGTACAGAAGGATTGTACGCAGAGAACGATGGCAGACGGACCGGTGTTGCATGCGTGCACATCTGTATTGGGCGATTTGCTGAGTTAAATGTCTCCAAACGCAACGACTCCCATGGGTAATTCAAAACGAATGATAATGTGTTACAGAACCGACGGTCAGGTATTATACATTTCCTTACAGCCTGGACATGTACCGATTGTCATTCCAGGTTGAGAGATTTATTGTTTCACGTTTTCACGTAATTCGGGACAGTATTCACTCGCGATGTGTATATCGAATGTACCGTTATTTTGCCAAATGCAAAGTTTGTTTCTTTTGAGCTGATTTTATCAACAATGAAAATCAACAACATCCGGTGTTGGTTGCAATGTATTGTTGTGTTTCGTGCAAGATGTATTAACTTCGCTTTGATATGACATGTCATATTATTCTGAATTGTGCAACATAGACTAACTTTGAAACGATATGGTTTATCGTCTACGTATATTACGTGATAAAAACTCATCGTGTGTTTGGCGACAAGTACATAAAATCATTGCTAACTAGCTCATGTTGTTGTTTGTTTGATAAAACTCGAATTTGAGTCGTGTCCATACGATTTTAGCAGGCGTCGACCAATGCATGTCGTCGTGACAAGCCAACTTGCCTTTAGCAGCTCACCACGACTTGAGCAGCGGATCACACGCACAATGTCGCTCTCGAACGGCGTCGACACGCGCGCGAGCAGCCTTGTAGGCCAGATCGACGCTGCAATCGAGCGCGTCGTCGCGCACTTTGAGGACAGCGACATTGCGCTGCGCGCCGACGTGCTGCGCGCGCTCGCAGCTCAAGCAAAGCTCGCATTCGAGACCGAGCGCATGCGTCAGCGGCTGCGCCAGCACCCGCTCACGCGCGACCTCATTGATGCGATCTTGACGCAGTCGACTGTGTTTGCACGACTCGCTGATGGACTGTCCGTGCAGGAGTTTAGCTGCGAGTACGACGCGCAGCGCAACGTTGAGATCCTCACGACTGTGCGATGGCTGCTCGCAGCTGACAGCGCGTCACCAACCAAAGCCGCAAAAGCGACAGCCAAGCGGACGAGGAAGAAGCAAAAGACGCAATCGCCGACTGCTGATCGGTCTGTGCCGCTCATACTGCGCTACGCATACTCGCGGCGGCTCGTCGACGACGACGACGCAGCGACAACAGTCGTCGAGTTTCGCGTCACTGTCAGTGTCGGCGACGCTGCAGCGCCGCTCGAGCTCGTTGCGTTTGCAATGAGCAGCGCAGCGCCGTACCCGCGGAGCTTCTACGACGACGTCAACAACAGCGGCGACGTATTGGACGACGACGAGAGTGACGCTGGTGGTGCCAAGAGCGATGGTCGTGACGACGACAAGCGAGCCGCTACAGTAGCGATAGCGGACGACGAGGACGAGGACGACGCTGGTAGTGAAGACAGTGCTGGTCATGCTGACCCGCACGGTGAAGCGGTCGAAGCGTTCCACTTTGACGCCGACGCAGCCGACGCTGTGCTCCAGTGGCTCGGTGAGGACGCCAAGAGCGTCGATGCCGCAGACGTCTTTGGCTTCTTCTTCGCACTGCCGGTCGCCGAAGACGAGTGGCAGATCGACGAGCGCATTACGGAGATCGTGTTTCGTGCTGGGAGCGACGACGACGACGACGACGACGACGACGATGGCGAGGAAGAGGATGACTGCGAAGGTGGTGGAGATGAGGACTAGATAGCCGCCAGTAGCTGGCTGCTGGGACCGAGTCGCTCGCGTCGAGACACGAGACGACAGCACACGCACCTCAGTACAACAGCGAATAGACCTTCAATCGTTGCCATTGATGTGGTGGAGTCGCTTGAGCCATTACGCCATACAAGAACGACGACGGCGAATCATCGCGCGAGCGGTTACGCGCTGGTCACTGCTCTTATAAAGGAATGTGTGACGGTTGCCTTGGCGGCGCGCCACTTAAGAGCTCAAGCTCAACGGCGGCGCCAGTACTCAAGCAGCAGCAGCAGCAGCAGCTCGTCGAAGGTGCTGGATCATGGCGCTCGGACCTGATCGTCCGCGTGCGTCGACAACGTCGGGCGTGAAAGCGAGCGCATCGCGACCTGTAACGTCGTCGTCGGTCTCGGTGCTCCACGACATTGACGACCTGTACGAGAACAACGCGTTCGAGGACGACGACGACGACGACAACGGCATTCGCAGTAGTCGCAACGGCGCCAAACCACGAGATGCTACGGTCGCAGGTCGCAAGACTGACAAGAACACAGCGCAAACGCGTGGGCCACGTACAGCACGTAACTCGAACAACAACAGTGCAGCAGCAGGAGCTACAACAGGCGCACAAACCAAGCCAACACCAACGGCGAAACAGCTCGGGTTTGACGTCTGGGTCGCACGCAAAGACAAGTACGAGCGCACTGCTGCAGCGCTCGCAGAGCTCAATACCGAGCGCGCTGCGTCCGACGCGCAGTGGCTCGACGTTGCAGTCTCGCTAGCAGCGATCGACTGCGTCCTCAAGACCGGCAAGACCGATGCGTGCGACTGTCCAGGTGTGTGCCGCGACGTCAGTCACTCGGTCACGAAGCAGCGCACGCGGTGCCAGTGCCCAGCGAAGAAGTGTTCGCTCTGCAAGCGCTGCGTCAACACGACGCCGGGTGCGATCACGCCTAAGATGAACGCAGCGCTCGCGCCGTTTCGAGTCGAACCGACGCAGTCGCTATTAGCGCTCGCAGAGCTGATTGTCCAGGCTGGCGAAGGGCATAGTCTACATGACGGGTCGCCGCGGATCACAGCAGCTGTCGTGCGCATCGCACAGACTGTACTGGCGCAGTGCAGTATTCTCGAGAGCGCTGACGGTACGCGCATCCAGCGCCCGTGCACGTGCCCTGTGCGGTCGCTCGGCGACCTCTGGGTCAAGTGGACGACGCGCTACCACACGTTCTCGCGCACGCCGCTGACCGAGTCGGAAGCGTCCAAGTTCTCGAGCGGCACGCGCCAGATGATGGAGCTCGAAGACGACAAAGCGACGCAGACCAAGACGTACTACATGACGCTCAAGTGGCACCAAGCAGCGAAGCCGCAGAAGGGCGACACAGCCAAGATCGCAGCACGGCGGCAATTGACAGCCGACCAGAAACGCCAGAATGCGGTAGGTGGTGTGTGACGTGTCGTGACGTGTCGTGTCGAATATGCGAATGGTACATTGAAAATTGGTATAGCATGCTACATGTTGCAAAGATAGGATGTGGTCGAAGCGTATCGACATGCGTCGTCATGTGTTGAGACGTGTTGTCGCAAAGCTCGAGTGTCAGATAATCTCTTGTTCTCGTCTAATTAGCTATCGGACTCTGTACCTACGTGTCCATACGCAGCTCTTCCTGAGTCTGTGCAAGCAGCACTGGCTAATTGCGCAGCACCGCGTCGTCGAGCACTTGCAAGCCAAGATGGCGCAGTTTGACGCTCTGTCCGCTGCTGACAAGAAGAGGACGAACACGGTCGCAAGCAGCGCTGAGATGGAGGTAAGTGTCCTGAACCGCCTCGGTACAAAGCGCATCCTGCAGTGGCTCGAAGACGACCGCGACGCGATTCAGGACAAGCGCGACGACGACGCGCGCGAAAAAGCCGAGGGCGGCGTCATTGCGCACAGCGCGTGGGTCAAGCGCAAAGACCGACTACGGATCCGCATGCCATCGGCACTAGCCGGGTCAACTGGCTCTTCAAGCACTACTGCTGCAGTGCCAAAACCTGGCGGGTCGTGGAAGCCGCCGAGGTTCGACTTCTCGACTGGCAAAGGCGTCGTGCGGAACGCAAAAGTCAGAGTCCCGAGCTCAACGGTCGAACTGATGCGATCGAGCGGTCTGAAGTACGTCCACGCCATGAGCGAAGGGTTCCAAGGCCGCGGTGGCGACCTCGAAAAGTGCCGGCAATTGCTCGTGAAGAAAGGACACGTACTGAAGGCGAACTTTACGGGGACGAGCACAACTCACGACGACGACGACGACGACGACAACGCTGCGCCGTTTTCAAAAGATAGATACGCATTCGAGAAGACGCACAACGTAGCGTTGCGCAAGCGCCGCGACGGCGATATGATGCGGCACGAGCAGAGCAAAGAGAGCTACGACGCGTGGCTCGCGCACAAAGCGATGAAAGACAAAGCGATCAAGTTCCTCGCGCACATTCCGTCGCCTCGCGTAAGTACGAGTACGAGTACGAGAGACTCTGATCGGTACAACGACGACGACGGCAATGGCAATGACGACGATACAGTCCCAGCGTCCGTGCGATGGGAAGAGGTCGGGAAAGCGCTGAAAGCCGTCGACCGGACGCTCTTGGACGACTGGGTGCGCTGGAGTGACGGATACAAGAGCACCGCACAGTGCCGCATGCTCTGGGACAGCTTTGCGCCAATTGCGTGCGACGTCCACTGCGCGTCATCGGCGCTGCGCGACGTGTTTCTCAAGTTGCTGCACCGCAAAAGCGTCAACTACAGACGCGCGGTCGTCGACCACTGCACACTGAAGCACCGCAAGCTCTTGGCCCGTGGCGACGCGCGGGCAGAAGAGCTAGGAGGCGACGACGACTTAGCAGACGACGCGCTGATCGACGCGTACGGATCGCTCTCACCCAGCGAGTTTACGCGGTTGTTGCTCTCGCTCGGCCTCGTGCTTGCGCCCGACGACGTCCAGCGCCTCGTTGCGTACTTTAGCGGTAGTGGCGATACCGCCAACAGCGTACCGATTGCTGCGTTCCTCGACGTCGTTGGCGACAAGCGCCGCGCGCAGTGCCACGGCGACACGGACGCGATGCTCAAGCACGTCTGCATGTGGGAGACCGTGTGCCACGAGTGCGGCATGCTCCCGGCGTTCCAGCTCGTCGCGAGCAGTACATCCGGAGTGAGTGCGCAACGCATGCGGTCCGAATTGCCGGGGCATATGAAACGCCGCGAACTTAACCGCGTTAGGTTCGATTGTACACCCGAACGCGACCTGCAGGTCGTCAAGACGACTGCACCGAAGCGCTGTGCGTTTGCAGCTTGGACCGATGCAACTGCTGCGCCGTCTCTCAAGAAGCTCGAGCTCTGGTCGGCCGAGACGCGCGAGCAGTACGTATTGCAGCAGCTCGTGAGTGATGGTGCACCGCCCGGTGCGCCGACGCTCGTATGCGACATGGACGATGACAACGCGATTGACCCAACGACGCAGCTCTTGCTGCGATGGACTGCGCCGCCAGTGACGTACAACAACGGCGCTGCGTTCTACATCCTCGAGACAATCGGCGCCGAGGGGTCGACCAGTTTTCGTTTGAATGACTACCGGGAAGTCGTGCGCGATCCAAACGACTACCAGGACAACAACGGCGAACCGCGGTACTGCCACGTCGTTTCTGGCTTGAATCCAAACACAAAGTACGGCTTTCGGATCCGCGCACTTAACGGATTTGGCGCCGGCGCGTTTACGTTTGCGTACTTTGTGACTGCACCGAGTCCGCCGCCGGCACCGCGGGCTGTGCGGCTAAGTGCGCACAGCGTCCACTTGAGCTGGGAGAGCGCGAGTTACTACCGTCGGCATCTCGCAGCTCTACGCGCCGTGTTTGACGACGCCGACGCGGATGGCGACGGCGTCATCTCGCGCGACGAGTTTATGGACGAACTCGAGCGGCGCAAGCCGCGACTGCTCGAGTTTCTCCAGCGCACAGCTGTGCGCGACGCGGGTCGGAATGTCAATGGACCATCACTCAGCGTCTTTGACGCAATCGAGACCGACGACAACGAGTGCATTGCTTGGGACGAATTCGTGCGGTTCTTTCACAGCGTTGTGGACGATGCAGACGAAGAAGCGAGTTCGACGGTCTCGAGTTTGGCAAAATCGCACTTAACAGCGTCCAATTCGACGAAATCGCTTGCTGCGACCAATAGTACAACCAAGTCGAAGCGATCGTCCGCTGCGTCCACGCCTGCGTGTCGCTTTATCCTCAAGCAGTGCGTGAACGAAGCCGCGGGCGAGTACGTCGAGATCTACCGCGGGACCGCGACAACGTTCGTTGTCCACGGCCTTGCGAGCGGCAGTACGTACCAGTTCCGAGTCCAAGCGCTCAACGACGCGCAGCTTGCGAGTCGCCATAGCGCATCAGTCGTTGTGAACACGTTGCTGCAGACGCCAGCAGCTCCGACTCTTGCGATTGCGACGGACGCCGCAAGCGCACTGAGTGCGACGAGCGCCAAGCTCCGGTGGCCACTTGCAACTGCGCGCCCGAGTCTGTCGCACGAAGCGCTGCAGGCACGGGCGAAAAGCACGACAAAGACTGGCTCTCATGGTCCAGCAAGCGACGACACAATCACGCGCATCCTCAAAGAGTGGGCCCACGAAACGAGTCTCGACGATGCGAGCGTCGACTTTCGCGCCAAGTTTGATAAGTACGACGTCGACAGCAGCGGCTTCCTCGAACTGCCCGAGTTTGCGACATTTCTCGACGAGCTCGGCGTCCGTCCGACACCAGAACGCCTCGCAGCGTACGTCGCTGCGTTTGATTTGGATCGAGACGGCAAAGTCTCGTATCGCGAGTTCACGCGCTGGTGGAACCGGACCGACGGTGTTGAGTACGTACTTAAGCGGGACAACGGCCGCAGCAGCAAGGATTTGGATATAGGAGCGACTCCACGAAGTACGAATTCAGCTGTATCGGCTTCAGCTAGCAACGACATGCGTGTCGTCACGTACCGCGGGACCGACACGTCTGCGCTCGTACGCGGGCTATCTCCCAATACGCTCTACACGTTCCGCATGCGCGTCGTGTCGGCGCATTCGTCGAGCGAACTGAGTGATGGTCTCGAGGTCTGGACTGCGCCGAGCGCACCTACTGGCGCCGGTGTCATCTCTGCACTTGCGACTGTCGCAACGATCGTCTGGTACCCCGGTGTCGGTGGCGCCTATCGGTTTATTGTCGAGTGTAAACTCGTTGAGACACTGAGTGATGGTCTATCAACCACCAGTACTGCTGCACGACGCACGGGTGCTGCTGCTCCTATAACCAGTAGCGACTGGCGCTGCGTGTACGACGGCGCCGAGTCGCTCGCGACGCTCAGCGACCTCGTGCCCAACACGGTGTACCGCGTCCGGGTGTTCGCTCTCAACCGTGCAGGTGGCCGGAGCGACCAGTCGACTGTCACGCAGTTTTGTACGGCCGACGCGCATGTCGCAACGCTAAAGCCCTCGAACGCAGCCGACCACTTTGTAATCGAGTGCTCAGCACCTGATGACATTGTCGCAGGCGACACGGTGCTCTTTAGCGAACGTATTGTCCAGAGCGCGAGCGGCAAGGTCGTGAGTGAAGAAGCTGCGCGTGCTCTTGTATCCGGTAGTGGTCGTTTCGGTAGTACCGCAACCCTCCAGACCTCGTCGGTCTACTCGGTCTCGAGTAGCGCGACTGGCGCTGGCTCTAATGCCGACGTCGTAGGCGAACGGACCATTGCTGCGCGTGTAGTCGCCATCAAGCCGCACGCGCGCTATGGTGCCGTCGTGACGATGCTCGTGGTCTGGTGCACCGTGCAGCTCTACGACGACGGCCGTCTGACAGCTCCACCAGCGCGTCGGCTCTCGAAAGCAGCCGCAAAAGCGACGGCGAATCGCTTGCAGCGCACAACCAACTCGATCCACGCGACGAGTCACAACGTCATGCTCGCAACAAACGCGACGTACGCACTGGTAGCAGACACGACGATCATGCGGAAAGCGACGAGTCTGTTTCGCTTTGACACGTTCCGGTTACAGTGGCACGACGAGAACGCGCGGCACGCAAGCACGTGGGATGCGTAGTGCTGGGTGCGACTACTGACCGAGACAACGGACGTGCACTTGTCGCAGATATAGGCAGGACTCAGATGGCTCCATGTCGGATACTTCACATGGCTACATGCACTTTTTATGGACTTCGAATTGAATAAAGACCCTCAATCAGAGCATATCACTTGCTGCTCTTATATCCGGATACTTGCGCCACAGCAGCGGGTTAGGACAGCACGATGCCGTCAGCGCTATCGCATGCAACTGCGGACTTGGGGCCGTCCCAGTGCACGCGCTCACACGCACCGCATGGTCAAATGGCGATTGGAACGACGTAACGAGACGGACGAGCGTGATCGCAGCTGCAAAGCTGTTGAGAGCAACACTCGATCGCGAGTATGAGTGATGGTGCGACGTCTCGCTAACGTCTCATCTGAGCTGCTCGCATCTAAATTTGATTTGCATATTTGAATTCAGTGGTGCATTTGCTATTGAGAATTCGACTCGCATCGCCGTCGCAATCAGATCGCGTGATTGGTCATGACAGCACCGACAGCAAGAATGACCGACGAGCTCACGCATGCGCTCGACGCTGCGTTCGCAGCCGTGATGCCGCAGCTACTGCAGCAGTGCGACCCAGCAGCGCATGCGACCGATACAGCAGCTGTCGACGCTGCTACGCAGCAGTGGGTCCGCGCAGTTCACTCGGCGTTCTACACACCGCTGCCGCGTGGTCCATCCGCCGCTGGGAGCAACAAGTTCCTCGAGCTCGAGACCGCGCTCACGGTTGTGATCACGCGGCTCTGCAGCAATAGCACTGACACAACTGCTACTGATGCTCTCGACTCGGCACTTGCGCCAGTCGACGTCGCAAGTCGCCTCGTACGCTTTTTAGTGCGCGCTGTGCTGCTCTTGAGTCAGCCGCTGCCAGCCGCAGCCGCAGCCGCAGCCGCAGCCACTACTACTGCTACTATAGCTACAGCTAGTACGTCAGCACCAGCCAGCAAGCGAACTGGCAAGCGAGCTAGCAAGACGAAAGCGAGTCAGCCGAACACGCCACTTGCGTTCATCGTTGTCCACGCACTGCAAAACGTCACGCAGTGGTCCGCTAATAACAACAGCAACAGCAACAGCGACGCAGCGAACCAGCAGCAGCAGCAGCTGCTGTCCAGTCGTCTCGCGGCGTGCTGTCGTCATGAAGGCCACACGAATGCTGCGCTCCGAACGTTTGTCGATCGCGGTGTCGCCGACGTAACTGCTGTTGTACGTGTTTGGATACTTTGACCTGCACTCGATAGTCGAATGACCATCACTCACTGCCATCTGTTGTATATACATCTTACATACCACTAGGACCCGAAACTGCTCGTTGACTTGCTCGCACTGTTTCAAATGCTGCACGTCGACGCGCGCGCCGTGCAACAACTGGCGCACTTCCTCTCGACAGCGCGGCACCACGCAGCACTCACGACGCTCTGCCGCACGTTTGAGGGCGTCGTCACGTGGGACTTTGCGGCACTTGTCCAGGCTGCTGCGCACCAAAAGGATTGGACTGCTGCTGAGCTGCTCGCGCGCACGTTTGAGCGCAACGGCGCAAACGGTGTGGACGGACTACTTACTCGTACTGCTCGATGAGGCTGTGAGTGATGGTCATGTACTGACACGTGCTGCTCTCTGCTCTGTATCAGCGCTTGCAAAGCGCATTGTCGACGTTGCAATCAGCAGTCACGAGTTCAAACGCGTACGTACGTGTGGGTGTGTTGGAGTGAATGTCCGTGCGGCTGTGAGTGTATGTCTCACACACATCCACTCACACCATCGTTAGGCGCATCGCCTTGTCCACAGCTTTCAGCTCCAGCTCGAGTACCCCGACATTGGTACAGTAGTGTATCCATGACCATCACTCTGTAGCGCATCCGACCTGCATTCTCACACCCACCCAATCCTCTAGACCTGTTGTACAACCGCGACGCGCTGCTGAAACTCGTTGCAAAGCACAAGTGGCGACTCGCAATGGCGTTTGTCGGCAGCGACGTCGCGCTCCAGCAGCTGCTGCTCGACCACCTAATTGTTGCAAACGAAGCAGAGTTTGCAGTTACAATCGCGCAGCAGTTCGGATTACCAGTTTACGCTGCTATTTGTAACAACACGGCACAAATTGCAACAGCACCAGCAGCAGCAGCAGCGTCGACGCACTCGGTCGTCGGTGCAGCAGCAGCGCTCGAGAACACGCTCGCACTGTCGCTACCGAGCGACGCGGTTTGTATTTGTGACACTGTCAACCAGCTCGAAGCAGCGATGTGCGACATATTCAGTCGCTCAACTCCAACTGCCGATGGCGATGCCGATGGCGATGGCGACAGTTGTGCTATGCCGTACACTGTTGTTGGGCTCGATGTCGAGTGGAAGCCAACGACGTCAAAGCGCGCAGGCGGTGAGTGTGGGTCATCCGCTCGCTCAGCAGCACCAGCGATCGCGAGCATTTTGCAGGTCGCAACGCGCACGCGCGTGTTCCTCATCGACCTCTTGGCGCTCCACGTACGGTTGGTTGGTTGATGGCCCGAGTGTCTACGCGCACTCGAGCGCGTCGTGTTGCAATTGACTGACGGACGGACTGACGGACTGACGGACGACGTGCACTTTGGAACGTGCCGTCTGGACGACAGGACACCGACTTTCTGTTTGACGTGTTCCTCCCCCGGCTGTTCCACGCGCCGTCGGTCCTCAAAACTGGCTTTCGCTTTGACTCGGACCTCAAAGGTATGCGTGGAGCTGCCGACGTGTGTCCATCCTCCCCGTATCGAGTGTCGAGTGTCGAGTGTCTAGTGTCTAGTGTCGACTCACTGCGTCGGCTCCAGTGCTGCACCAGACGTTCCCAGAGCGCGCCGTGTTTCTGTCGCTTGCGCCATTCCTCGAGGTCAGTAGTGTGTTGCGATATCGACAATCACTCACTGACTGCACCATCACTCGGACTAACACTTGCTCGTCGCTGTATCTACCAGTTGAGCGCTGTTGTCCGCACTGCGTTTGGCGCATCGAGCGGCACCAGTTTGTCGCACGCAACGAGTCGCATTCTCGGCAAACCGCTCGACAAGGTGTGGCATGTGGCCGATTGTAGGACCATCACTGTGATAGCACGCACCCACGAATGATGGTCTATTCATTGCATATTCCAGCGCATGCAACTCTCGAACTGGGACACGCGGCCGCTCACACCCGCGCAGACGCAGTACGCAGCGCTCGACGCGTTCTGCCTCGTCGAGATCGTCGACACACTGTACGTTTGTATGGCCGTATATCCGTTTTACAGTGCTTTTAACTAGACAAACTGACAACTTACAATTCGGATATACGGGCATCCTCGCAGCTGCACGAACGCAGCGACAACTGCAAGTGGCGCAAAAGCGCTCACGTGGCGCGACGCGCGTGCGCTTGTCGGTCGCCTCGAGCTCGCGACGCGTTTGACTGGTGACGCAGCGCACGCAGCGAGAGACCGACGCAGGCAGTACCACCACACGTGGCTGCAAAGTCTTGAACAGACAGCGACTGATCGCAGCAGCAGCAGCGACACAACAGCAGCAGCAGCACTCACGGCCGACGACGTTGCGCAGTTCTGGCGCGACCGGTGCAACGCAAGTGCTGCAGCGCAACAGCTCGACGTAACGATCGAGTTTCTACCGTCGTCGCGCATCACGGAGCTGCTCGCAGCGACTGCAGCAGTCGAGAGTGATGGTGTGACCTTACAGCAGCGGGGCGTCCTTGCAATCAACAGCATCTGTTTCTTTGCCGATGGTACGTAGGTGTATCGTGGGTATTCGGATATACCGGCATTGCCGCTATTAAACGCGTATGTCATTTCAAACGCCCTTCTAACCGGTTTGTACTGATGTTTTGTGTTGCTCCACAGACGTGCCGTGCGTTGCGTGCATCGACGCGACCTGCAAGCTCGACACGGCGCAGATCGCAGTGCTCACAGGCGTCGGGCGCCGGCGCATCAAACTCGCAACTGCGCGCGAGTGTTGCGACGTCTTTGGCTTTGCCCCTGGCACGGTCCCGCCATTTGGCCATCGCGCAATTGCTATGAACGACTCCGACGCAGAACCTAAACGGCCGCGGCTCTTTGTCGACCGGTCGCTCGAACAAGCGGAGCGCCTCATTGGCGGCGGTGCGACCCACGACGCGCTGCTGGCGGTCGCGGCCAAGACGTTCTTTCGGGTCATTGCGATCGACGCCATCGGCGACATCCAGCGCAGCGCTGGGAGTGCTGTCTCGACCCAGTTGCCGATGGCGAACAGAACCGTTAGTTCGGATATAAGAGCACCACTCGAGATGAAGTTTGTTGCCGACTCGATGGTCGCGCGCGTCGGCAAGTGGCTCCGGACAATTGGCATCGACGTTGTGATCTGGGACCCGTATGCCCCATCGAGTGCTGCAGCTGCAGTTACTCTACGACCCACAACTACTGATGGGTCAAATGGGATTTGGACGACGACGACCACCACCAAGCACAAGCGCGACCCAAAAGCTGCGCTCCTATCGCTCGCAGCTACTGAACAGCGCATTGTCCTAACGCGCGACAAGAAGCTTGCGGACCGCCGCGACGCCGGCGCGTGCTTTGTCGTGACGAGCGACGACCCATTTGCCCAGTTTCAAGAAGTGAAGACCCACTTTGCGCTGCAGATCCGCAAAGACGCTGTCATGACGCGCTGTGCGCTGTGCAATGCGAAAGCGTTTCGACGCGCCGACGCTGCGTTTGTGAAAGCGCAGACTGCGTTCGACGTCCCTGCGCGCGTCTTAGAGACTGTAACCGAGTACTGGGTCTGTACAGTGTGCCACAAGATCTTTTGGGAAGGACCCAAGTTTAGTTCTGCGTACGATAACATCATGCGCATGTTTGACGACGCGTACGCGCCTGCTGCAGACCTCGGGTGGCACAGGGACCGAGGCGCAGTCGGTGGTAGTGAGGCAGCAGTCGCAGTAGCAGCATCGATGGCGGCGGTCGTGACACTGGACGACGAAGCGCAGGACGAGTCGACTGAAGAGGGAGCGAAAGCGACGACGACGACGACGCATTGAGAATGCTACAGTCGAGGTCTAAGACCCACTCGACAACGATGAATGCCACGCTAGCATGTTCTCACATCACAGAGGTACGTCCGTACGTACGTTCAAGCCTCGACTTTTGACTTCGTACCTCTTGCTCATTTACGGGATGTTGCTCACTTTGGGTCTCTTTGGGACATTCACAACAATGATTGTAATACAGCTATTTTCTATTTGTACCGAGCGGGACATAACTGTAAGAATTCACATATATATACAAAATATGGTCGTAATTAATTGTGGATACACCACGCATTTCGATAATAGTAAGCGTCTGATAGTATACTTTCGACGATGACGATACTGATGGCGCATCAGACGGCGAACAGAGCGCCGACGACGGACAACGCGTGACGAGCGCATTCGACGCAAGCGTACAGAGACTTCATGATTCCTGTCGGGACGGAGAGCTTCTCGTCGTGCACGAGTTGCTTATCGCACAAGCGGACGAGTTCGTGTCCGTCAGGCGCGCGCAAAAACGATGATGATGACACGCCGTTGCTGACGGCAGCAGGTGTTGGCCGACTGGACGTGGTGCGACTGCTTCTGGCATGAGGTAGGTGCCAGTATCGACCCAGCCAACAGCAATGATGTGACTCCATTGATCTACGCCGGACAGAATGTGTTTGCAGGCATATCAGAACATTCACGTTGTCTGTCCAACATGATACGCACCTGTGACTACCAACTCGGTGAAGCGATTGCTCGATTGGGCACACATAAATACGTCTCCTCTGACTCTCTTTGCTCTCGTGCTCACGTATGATCAACGTGCGTCGTCAAGCAAAGTCGCAAATGTGCGGCTTCTTTGATCGCACGACCGCACCACACCACACACATTCCGTGCGGCTTCATCGATGGACCATGGAGATGAATCAATCCACAGCACTCTCCCACTTCATAAGATAGCAATCCGTTTGCATGCGATGACATCATTTCGATACAATTGCTAGACGGATGGACTACTTGCTCTCACGCGTCTCGTAGAAGATTTCGCAGCGGCGCCTCGAGCAATGGCGACAGTCGAGTGATGGAAACAGACTGGCTGGCTGCTAAACGCTCGTACTGCATGAGACTTCAGAGCGCAAAGTGACGAGAAGCCGACACTCGGATCCAAATGACCGACGACACAACCGCGATGGCGACCAAGCCACATGCGCCGGAACAGGAGGAACATCGCGTAGCAGCTCCAATCGACAACGACGAGGACGAGATCCGCATGACAGAGCCTGCGTCTGTGATAGCGACAAAGCCTGATGTGCTTGACTTTGATCATCGAGCAGCACGAGCAGCAGCACTGAGCGACAGTGACAGTGATGCCGACGATGCCGACGATGCCGACGAGCCTGCGCTGTGGTACACGCCGCCGCCGTTCTTCGCGCTTGACTCGCGCGTGCCTGCGTGGCTCCAGGCGGTTGCTGCCGATGCGTACCTCTTCGTCGCCGTGCACTACAACCTGTGGATGATCCCATTCGCAGTCGCGCTGCTTGTGCTGTACCAGGTACGTCCAGCCGTCTTTTGGTCTGCCTATACGTTCGTATGGTCTGCTGACTGTGGATGTGCTGCTTGTGTTGTCACAGAATGGCTACGGCTTCGTCGCAGTTGCGTGTGTCGCCGCGTACATCCCGTCGCTCTTTGACGGCGCCGAGAAGACTGCGCACGGCCGACCGTGGGAAGCGCTGATCCAGTCGAAGCTCTGGCGGCTCATCGCTGGGTTCCTCAGGCAAGTCGGAGTGCCGATATCGATACTGTGTGGCACCAGGCGCCTCTACTAACACTGCGGTACTCGACACCTGCGATCTCTCGACAGAGTCCGCATTGTGCGTGAACGCGCGCTCGACCCAACAAAGAAGCACGTCTTTGGCTTCCATCCCCACGGCATTATCCTGCTCTCGCGCGTCGCGACGTACGGCGGCACGTGGGAAGCGCTCTTCCCCGGCATCGCCACGCGATGTACGTGTATGGTCAGTCTATAGTGTACAGTGTCTCGGAGGGACTACTGTAGGGACGCTCGAGGACTTACGCACTGTCGTTGTGTGGCTGCCAACAGCACTCGGCGCAACGACGATCTTCTTCGTGCCGCTCGCACGCGAACTCTGTCTCTGGTAGGTCCCTGTAGCTATGACCTCTTACGACTCGACACACTACTGACTGACTCGCTTGTACTTACGAGATAGGCTCGGTGCAGTCGACGCGTCGCGCGCGACGGCCGACAAAGTGCTGCGGTCCCAATGCAGCGTGAGCGTCTACCCCGGCGGCGTCCCCGAAATCTTCCTCGCTGATCCGAACGTGAAACAGGTACAGTAGTCGACACACACACGCACGAAGGCTTGATATTGTGCGCCTCACGGACCAGCAAAAGGCTCGGATCACTTACTCACGGGCGCTGCTCGATGTACGACCGGACACTTGCAGAACACGCTTGTGCTCAACGAGCGCCTCGGGTTCGTCAAGCTCGCGATCCGCCACGGCGCTGAGCTCGTCCCGACGTTCGTGTTTGGCGAGAAGTGGTTTTTCAAGTACGTTCCCGTATATCCGTTTGCATGTCCGTATAACCATTTTGTATGTGCGACTG
>JAADWX010000557.1:0-19230 GCA_023336405.1 Globisporangium echinulatum | reverse complement strand
CGCAGGACGCAGGACAGAGGACACACGTAGGACGCAGGACGTCGGCGAAGGAAGACGTGGGTGAGGAGGAGCGGTGGTACCAACAACAACAGCGCGTGTATTGGGGGGTAGCTGTAGTGAGTGCGCGCGGGTGGGGAGCGGGCGGCAGCAGCAGCAATCGCGCGAGGAGGAGCAGCAGCAGCGCAGTGCGTGGGCTCTGGTGGGGTGGAGGAGCGGTCGGGAGAGTGTGGGGCGGGAGTGGCGGCGTGTGTGCGTATGTGCGTGTGTGTGGTAGTGTGTGTGTGGACGGTTGCGAACATTTGGCGAGTAAGCTGCTCGCTCTTTGCTCGCTCTCCGCCTCGACACGTATCTGCTGTCTGGCCACTCAAAAAAGCGCGACCACTCGTGTGTAGAAAGGTGTAATTATTAGTAACGCGCTGTTTTGTCGGGTTGCTATGTTGTCGCTACTCAAAGAATTTGTGTACACATCTAACATGAAGTGTTCGCCATATAATTGTTGCGATACACATAGTACGGGTGTGTATATAGGTTTAAATTCATGTGTATTAATCGGACGTACAATGAACATATGAATGCTAAAAGTATATTAGGAACTTATCACATGAGCACCAGGTATTGCACATCTATTGAGTGTACAACATTTGCTAATTAAATTACAAAATGGATGATATCTGCGATATACATCCGACAAAAGGGTGCATTACCAAAAGGGTATATGATCGGCTTGTCATTGCTACCCATAGTTATTATAGATTACAATCGATTGTTACGCTGTCGAGAATGCGAGAAACGCTAGTTTTCATTTACAATTATATGAAAATGTGAATATGACTAGCGATAATGACAGAGTGATAAACAGACAGTTTGACAGGAAATGTCTATACAATGATTTTTAGTACATTTTTAATGAATCATTTTTGTTGCTGCAATATGTTGTAGAATGCTAGTTCTTGTGTATATGCTCGTAGTCGGTCAATCGCAATATGTCCTTGTCCGGCATACACACGATGGTCGTGTTCATAATTATTTTTATCATTTTATACGATAACATTTTATATATTGATGTTTTCTGATATATATAGAAATCGGATGATGAACCTGGAGCTTACGTCTGTGGGTCAGATATTTGTATATTAGATAGAAACAGTCGTGTAAGTCTGAAACTGGTATGTCAGATCTGAACATTCACGGTTGTTAGTCTGTAGTGTTATTGAGATTAATTTGATATTGTCATTTCCTATCTTTTAGGATTCGCGAATCGCCGTCTGTTCAATTGCGCGCGTCACAGTCGGCGAAAATGGCGCGCAGCAGGAGTCGCGACGACAATGGCAGCGACAGCGACGACGACGATGCGCTGCTCTCGTACGGCTCGCCACAGCACTCATTCACAGGCGCTACTAACGTGTCAGCATCAACAGCAGCAGCAGATCCAGCAGCAGTGAAAGCAGATACTGATGGTAGCGGCGATGGCAGTGCACAGACGCTGCTCGCGTTCTACCGCGAACGCTGCGAGCAATTCCAGCACGAGCGCCAGTTGACGCTCGACCAGCTCGCGCGCATCGAAGTGCGTGCATTCGTATCTATGTGTATGTATATCTGCCTGTATGAAGCTGACGCTGCGCGCTGCCTCACAGGTGTCGAAAGAGGAGCTCCATCGCCTCAAGTGGGAGCTCCGCACCAAGACCGAAGAGGTGCGTTTGTGTGTGTGTACTCGTATACATGTGTGTATACACATGGCTGAATGCCGCAAGCAAGCGCTCTTCTAGGCAAATGAGCTCGAAGACGCATTGCGCAAAGCGAACGCGACGCTCTACAGCGTCCAGCGCGAGCTCGTCGATGCGCAGGCCGAAACCGCGCGCCTGCAGGCGCAAGAGACTGCGGACCGCCGCAAGATCGCGCAGCTGCTCGCACTCACACAGCCTGTGACCGAAGAGGTGCGGACTTGTAAATGTGCGGGCCTTATTCGACACTATAGCTGATTGTTTGTATGGCTCTAGGTGACGTTTGCGCGCGACTGCCGCCCCAGCACAACAGCGTCGTACCCGCCGACGCACCAGACGTTCGCGTACGCGTCGACGATGCACATCGCGTCCGAAATCGGGGCGCGGCCGCGTCGACAGCGCGTGTCAGCAGCAGGAGGTCCGACCCATTGCACTAGCAACAGTAGCAGTAGTGGTCCAACTCGGTCAGGTGGGCGGGTCGCGAGAGCCAGTGGCAGCAGCGCGCACCACGTGCTCCGCACTGTGTACCTCCCAAACGAACAGGCCGCAGCGCTCAGCTGCACGGTCGAGAGTCTCCAAACGCAACTCGCAGCGCACAAGCAGCTCGCAGACGACCGCATCCAGGTGCGTTTCAGTGGTTCGATGTTTGCGCACTTTATGTGTGAATGCGTATGTATCGGAATCAATACGGATGTAATATCGGACTACAGATATAATAACTGACTGTGGATGTAAAGTACATAGCTCATCGACTGACTGGTATCTACTGCGGACGTAGACGCTACAGGACGAGTCGGCACGCGACAAACACGCGCTCGAGCAGCGCGCCAATGCACTCGACACACGCGTGTTGTCCCTTGAACAACAACTCACGCATACACAAAAACTGCTCCATCGCAGCACGCGCGAGTACCTCGTTTTGCGGCACCGCGCCCAGGAGACCGAGCGCCTTGCGCGCGAAGAGGTCTATGCGCTAGAACAGCGCAGCGCAGCACTAACAGCCGAGCGCTCGCACGTCGTACAGCAGGCCGCAGCCGATGCGCAGTTATTAAGAAAGTCGGTCGCAGCCGAGAGCAATGAGTTGGCGCAGGCCGCACGCAGTGAAGCAAAGGCAAGAGAACGTGATCTCCACATGCTCAAAGAGCAGTACGCAGCCGTCCAGGACGCGTATACAAAGCGCATTCAGGATCTACAGGCCCGGCTCACGACACTCCGTACGCGGTACCGAACGCTCGAGAAGCGCAGGGCAATGGAGATGGAGGGCTTTACACGCGACGTCGTTGCGCTGCGGCGGCAGCTCCAGCGTTTGGATGCGATGCACTATGGCCGACGGCTTACTGCGCAGGAGCGCCAGAGTTTGCGTCTTGGTACGTTGATAGTACGTTCTGCGCAGTTTATAAGCGAGGTTGGGTGTTACTGACAACGGATTTGTATTTGGATTGTGTATTAGACGAGCACCAGACGCTCGATTCGAACGAACTGAGTGCAGAAGTCGCTGCGCTGCGGCACCGCGTCCAGGCACTTGCGCACGACCTCAGCGCAAGTGCGTAGCGCTATCGCGTCTCTGCTGCAATCGATTGTGCGGACGCTCTACTTCAGAGCCAGAGGCTATAGGTTTGGTGCTTGATAGACTGACCATTTCGACGTCGACAAGACCGGTAGTTCATCACCGACGTCGAGTCGGCAATCACGCTCGACAAGCACCTCGAGATCTGAAGTGGATCGAGACAGCACGAACTGTCTCGTTCGTCTTCAACCCAAAATCCGAACGGTCTTCTATTTTGCTAATATATGCGGATTTTATTCCGTTTAATCGATTCGGACTTATTATTCGCATGTCGTTTCGTGAAGCACATGCGCGTGTCGTTCTTCATGCGATGCTGCTGAAGCGAGTGCGATGCGACAACAAATTCCGTCGTTTGGCTCAAGGTTGCTATGTAAACGTCCGATTCGATGTCCTTGGCGTCGTTGAGGCTGGAGCAGCTTCGACTTGCTCGCACTTTTCAATCGTCTCGGCCGAGTCTTCACGCATAGCTCGATGAAATACATCGCGACGCTGCTGCTACTGAGCGTGCCAGCGCTCGCGCTCGCCTACCCGACAGCTGATGCTCCAACGATCGCGCTCGGCACGCCAACGTTCTCAGGCCAGGGCTGTGTTGCAGCCGACGCCGTGTCAGTGACGCTCTCGACTGACGGCGCGAAGCTGACCGTAGCGTTCCCCGACAGCTTTCACGCCCATAGCGGCACTGACAGTAGCACCAAGCACTCGCGCGTCGCGTGCAATGGCGTGCTGCCGCTCTCGGTGCTTAAGGTGCGTATGTGTGAGAGAGTCCAGTAATGGATCCATAGAGTGGGCGATAGTCTGACTTGACTATCTGTCTGTCTATCACTTAGGGCTTCTCGGTCGGCATCACGCGCAACACGTTCGAGGGCGACGTGAGTCTCCCACAGGATGCAGTAGCAGCCGACGCCTACGCGATGGCATCAACCGAGGTCTTCTTTGCAGCGCAGCCGCGCGGTCCGAAGCTCAAGCAGCGCTTCACGTCGCCTGGCGCGACGCACTTTCGCATCGGCACAGACGACGACCAAGTAACGACGTGGTCGGTGTGCGACGGTAGCAGCGCAACGACGATGTTGCGCATCAACACGGCAGTCGTCGCGCACGGTGCCGATACGTCGGTGCGCAGCAGTGCGCTGCAGTACACAGTCTCGTACAAGCCATGCATCGAGAGCAACAGCGACGTCAAGAGCGACGATGAAAATGAGAGCGACAGCGACGCCGAGGACGAGTCTGTTGCTCAACTGCCGCGTGTGCGGCGCAACTAGCACTCGACCACGTGAGTGCTGTCGTGCGTATGTGGGTATGGGTGGGTACACTAATCACGACGTCAAATTTATCTGAACATGCCATTAAAAAGCAGCAATCATATGAAAATCAATTATATCAAAATCTGGCGAGCACTCGACGAGTAATTCGCTTGGACCATTTTGTCTTCCACTTTGTACTACTCGCAAAATCGATAGCGGCGACTGTTCGCAACCGTACTAATCAAATAAGACTATCACGACAGTCGACAAAATCAATCACAACAAAATCACGAGACAACGCACACAAATGGACGTCGAATTGACCCTTCACCACCATCATTAGAGCTCATTCTGGATCGTTTGGATGATGCGCAACAGCTCCATTGCGTCCGGACGGACGTCCGGGTCCGCGTTGATGCACCGCTGCGCGAGCGCGAGCACGACTGGCGGAATGGTCGATGAGAACGTCGGGCGCATGTGCTCGCGAATGACCTTTTGGACGATCTTCATCGCCTGGAGCTTCCGGCCGTCGTCGCGCACGTCGTGGTACGGCACCATGTGCGTATCGAGTTCGCTCAACACGATCCCAAACGAGTAAATGTCGGCTTTCTCCGTATACTTTTTGCCCATCAGGACCTCGGGCGCGGTCCAGTAGATCGTCCCGACGCCTGCAGTCATCGTCTCTTCGAGCGACCGCTCGCGGCTGATGCCAAAGTCGCTGAGCTTTGCGCGGAACGCGTCGTCCAACAGGATGTTTTTCGACTTGAGATCGCGATGGATGACTTTTGGCGCGAGCGTGTGGAGGTACACAAGCGCATCGGCGACGTCTTCTGCGAGATAGATCTTGTGGTCCATCCAATTGAGCTGCCCGTTCCGGCGCTTGAGGAAGCCAAAGAGGTCGCCCTTGGCCATGTACTCGGTCACGGCGCACAGGTCGCTCGTGGCGCTCCACGCGACGCCGACAAACTCGACGATCTTTGGGTGCGCGAACGACGCCATGAGCTTGATCTCGGCGCCAAAGCACACGATCTCCTTCTCGTCGTTGCGCTTCTCGCTCAAGATGCGCTTCACGGCGACCTGCCGGTTCTCGAGCTGCGCGAGCCAGACTTCGCCGAACGCGCCTTTCGACAGCACGCGCGTAAAGTAGAGCGCCGAGTACGCAATCCGGCGCTTTGCGACCGCTGCGTCGGTTTGTAAATCTTCAAGCACGAGCGTCAGGACTTCGCGCGTGCGTGCCGAGTCGGCGGCGCGCGAGCTGCTGCGACCGCTGGTGCTGTTGTTATTGCTGCTGTTGCTGCTGTGGATGTAGCTGCTCGAGTCGTTCGACGACGATTGTGGGTCGTTGACACGGCCTGGCGGTGGACGCGATGCAGGCGGTTGGGACGGCGGCGGCCGCGTTGGCTGCTTGACGCGCTTGTTGTTGTTGGCTGCGACAGCAGGCGAGGTGTGCAGGTCGTAGCCGTTGCCAGCAGGGCGGCCAATGTCCTGTACGATGAGCGCTTCCGGTCGCTGCTGATCGCCAAACTCGATGTCGCGCTTGCTCTTGCGCTGCCGGCGTTTCCAGAAGAAGCCGCCGCCAAGCAGCACGAGCAATACGGCGACGCCAACGATGACGTAGATGATCGTCGAGCTGCTGCTGCTGTCGCTGTCGGATGACGACGACGTGCTCTGCGCAAGCGCGGATGCTGGCAGCAGCAACGCGAAGACAGCAGCTGCAACGCCGACGTGCGCAACAACAAGCGCGTGCGGGGCGCGCATGCTGCTCGTAGTTGCTGCGACTGTCAGGCGCGAGTGTTCGAGTGTGTCGAGTCCAGCGCACTGGTCGACAAGCACTGGCCAATACCAAGCAGGAGCTCTTGCTTCTTGTCGTCGTCGCGGGGTTGAGAAGGCAGCGAACTGGCTTTGAGCGAGACGAAGCAGGGACACGATGCACAGATACTTGGAAATAGTATGCTTAGCTGTGCAATTCCAAGCTCTGAAAAATCTGTTGCGAATCCAGAACAACTCAGCTCAAGACAGCTGAGTTTGCTGCAAGTCGCTCAAAACTATCGCGCAGAGTATGCTGCGGTATCGCACACAAAGCGCTGTATTCTGAATGGCTCCACATAAATAGTTAGGGCTCGGTGTTGTGAAAAATCTTGACGATTGCATGTGCATACAAAGTGCAAGATACAATCGCCATTCGCTGCGTTTCAACACAGTCGCTCCTCCCACTACAATCCAATACATACCCGAAGATCAACTCAAATCCATCAACGCATTGGGCTGCGCACACATTGAACCGCAGCACCTTCACATGCAGCCAAGACGAGACAACGAACAACGTAGCATTTAGCCTTGTGACTTGAGAGTGATCGCAATGCTATGTGTTCATTGCGTCCGATAGTTTGGCGCTGCTCGGCATGTGTTTTTCCTCCGTCCTATCCACTCTCAATTCGTCGATTAGCTCATCATTTATATGGCGGATATAAAACGCCGTGTGGAATACGCATACAATCTGGCTAATGTGGTGCACATATCGACATTATATCATGTGTACCACGCAGCATTTGTGTGACTACATATTGCTCGTTTCCTTTTTCGGCGCTTCGAGCGACACTCGACACGACTGCTACCTCCTCCTCCTCGTGCTGCTACTACTGCTCGCAGTGCGTCCTGCGATCGCAAGCGTGCGCCCCTCGTCGCCATCGTCGCTGCATCGACTACCGCGCTCTCTCTCTCTCTCTGCACTCCCATCCACCCATTCACGCTACACAATGGACGCAACCGGCGTGTGGGCGTTCTACTATATCCAGGGCGAGGACGGCGAGGACCGCTCGCACCCGAATGCGTTCAAGATCCCAGCGCCTGCAAGCGGCGCGACGGCCGACGTGACGCTCGCGGACGTGCTGCGGCACTTCCCGCTGCAGCATCAAAAGACAGCGTTCCACTTTCGCTTTCGCATCAACAGCACGCCAAAGAACGGCAGTGGTGCGAGCACGTTCTTCTGGCTCGACGTCACGGCACCGACGCAAAAGGTGCCGCTCGTGAACGGCCGCGTGATCTGCAAGCTGCTGCGGCTCGAGCGGCCGACCAAAGTCGGACTCGTGTTTCGGCGCAAGCCCGTGCTCAAGTGGGCAGGTAGCACAAACACGCTCGACTCTGCTGCCAAAGCGCCTGTGCAGCCACTTGCCCGTCAACACAGCAGCAGTAGCGACGGTGCGCCGTTCCATCGGTCGTCGTCGTCGCCTGCGTTCGAGCACGACCGACCTGCCAAGTACTCGGACTCGGGTAGCGCAACGTCGTCGCGTGACGCATCTGGCTCGAACAGATCGTCGCGCTCTGGCTCGATTGGGACGCACTCCAAGGTCGAGCAGACCGCGCCAGCCGAGAGCTTTGAGGACTTTTTGTCTGGTAGCAGCAGCTCAAAAGCAGCAGCTGCTGCGGACCTCATGTCGGCCACGAGCTGGTCGGACGCGCAGCCGCCGACGTTGAAATCGTCACGAACTGACTTTCTATCGGCAATGGATCCACTTTCTACTAGTAACAATAAAGCAACTGCGAAATCTGCGACACGCGCAAGTGCAAATGCAACGGCCGCCCAACCGACATTCGAGGACGACAACGGCCAGACCGTCGGACCGGTCACAATGGCCGAGATGCAGCAGCACGCGACAACGACGTCGGACGGGTCGAACGTCTACAACGCCAAGTTTGTGGACAAATCCACGAAATCGGCCGACGTCCGACGCGCAATGGAGCAGCGCGAGCTGCAAGTCCAGCGCGACGTTGAGAAAGCGCGTGACGAATTGCGCCAGCGCGACGACGCTGCGCGCGCTTTGTCGAGTATGAAAGAAACGGCTGCGCTAGCGCTCGGGCCAAAGCTCAAGGCCTGGGCGGAAGACAACGGCCGGACGAAAAACATCCGGACGCTGTTGTCAACGATGCATTTGGTCATGTGGGACGGCGCCAAGTGGCCAGAGGTGAACATGGGCAAGCTCATTCAGCCGACCGACGTAAAGAAGCACTACAGGAAAGCGATGATCGTCGTGCATCCGGACAAGAGCGGTGGCCGCAGCGCTGAGCAATTGCTGATTGCCGAGCGCGTGTTTGCGGCCGTGAACACAGCGTGGGACGACTTTGTCAAGACGAACCCGTGCTGAATGCGGCCGAAGTGCGTATGCGAGTGGGTGACGACTGGCGGGTGGGTTGTTGGCTGGCTCGATCAGACAGACGCCTTTGCAAAGCAGGAGTTATGGACCAGCAGATTGAACAACGGAAGACAAGACCAATTGCGTCAGGTGTATACTGTGTATACGTGTATACATGGCACGACAGTGACGACAGAGTAGGCGCCATATCAAATGCTCCAGCACCAACAGACAACAGACAACAGACAACAGCAGCGGAGCCATACGTGGCACAACAGGCGCTACCAACAGGTGTATACGTGTCGTGGCATGGAAAGCTCATACAGCATGCAAGTCTTCTCTTGCCTGCAAGCCCACGGCACACTGCATCGTGCAACGTGCAGCTCCCAGGCAGTGGCAAATCGATACACAAGCGCTAGTCAAGGTGAACGACTGATCGATCGCTTCCTCTGCTCACATGACAATCGCGTGGTGCTTCCAGTACTCGACCGACTTGAGGTACGCGGCGCGGTCGAGCGGGACACCGGAGCCGCCCTCCTCTTTCCCAAGCGCATTGCGCATGATCGTGATCGGGTTCATCGGGAGCTCGTGATCGACGTCCTGCGCTTTGACCGAGATGATGCCCCACGGCGCCGCAGCCTGCGCGTCGTTGTTCGGGTGCGCGGTCGCGTCGTTCTCGTGCCGGATCTGCTCGCGGCTGTAGAGAATGACGTCCAAGTACTTGGCGACAACCGGCGTGACGCTGTGCGACGGGAACCAGCGCACAAGACTGGACATGTAGACCACATCATTGTTGTGAGAACATGGGTGATTCGGTGATTCGGTGACTCGGTGATTGACAACCGTACACTGGGAGTTCGTTTGCAGCGCGTGCTTCGTAATCGGACTGGAGAAGGCGCGAGTTCGATTGCGTAATCTCGACAACGTTGACGCGCGTGTCGGTAAAGTTCTCAATGAACAGGTGCTTGCAGAACGGCGCGTACCTAACGACGCAACAGCAGCAGTAGGCGAGCAGAGGAGGCTGTGAGTCCATTCGTACTCACATACACACACACATGCATACACATGTCCACATCTGCACATACGCACCCGTCGACGAGCTCCTTATTTCTCGCAATGTAGATCTCGTTCACGCGCTGGACGAACGCGTCCTTGTCAAACTGGATCTGCGTGCCCATGTACTTGGGGTCGTCAAACTGACGCAGGCAGAAGCGGTCTATCGTGTGTATACAGCACAGTGTAGGTGGTTACACATGCGACTCGCTGGCCAATGCAGTAGCGGCGTCTGCGATCCAATGCATTGGTCAATAAGCTCACGCACCGAGCACGAGGTCGTGCGGCGCTGCCGTCGCGTCAGCAGCGCTGCCCTCATCCTTGTTTGTCGTCGATCCGGCGTTCATTGTCGAGAACGAGGAGCGCGCGCAGAGGACGCGGGAGTGAGCAGCGGGGCGAGCAGCACGAGGCGAGAGACGCGCGAGCAGCAGCATGTGGCGGCGGCGGAGCGAGCAGGATTCTGAGGCGCTGCTGTATGCGCAGCTCGAAGGGATTTGGTGTGGTTGCACACTATGTGATGTAAACCACATGATGTACAAAAGATCGATTTCGTACTTTATCGAGCTTACACTACTACTCGTCACTTCAACGTGGCTGGGATTGACTCGATGATGGCGACATCACTGACGCTTCGAGTGCTGTCGCGACGCGCGTCAGTTGCGTCTGCTGCGCAACGAGCTGCTCATGGAGCGTGCGCTGCCGCAGTGAACACGCATCCATGTAGTTAGCTCGATCGCTCCAGACACTCGCAGGCATCGACAAGAGCCGTATGCGCACCTGCGAGTCGCTGAGCGCATCGACTTTCCGCACGAGCTGATGCAGCGCGAGCGCTGTCGCGACGCTCGGCGAGAGTCGTGTGCGCGTGTCAGCGCGTGCACCATCCGGCAGCAGTTCAATGCGCAGACTCTTGTTGCGTGTCGCGCTAAACTGAATCGTCGGTGCTTGCGCGTGCTCGCTCGCGTCTTCGCTGCCATCCAGTCGCTTGTCCTGCTGCTGCTGTAGCTGCTCGTCAGCATCGTCGTCTTGCTGCGCTGCTTGGCTGAACGCGCGCTCGTCGTTGCTGCGCTGCTTCTCGAGCATGACTTCGACAAAGCCGCTGCTGAGCACAGCACCTGGGATCGTAAACAGCACGACGCCCCAGACGGCAAGCGCTGCGCCAAAAACGCGGCCTGCAGTCGTCGTTGGCACGACGTCGCCGTAGCCGAGCGACGTGATTGTCACGACCGCCCACCACGCACTTGCACTGACGCTTCCAAACGCTTGTGGCTGTGCGCTGTGCTCGAGGAAGAACATGGTCGTTGACGCTGTGAGCACAACGACGAGCGTGAGGTACGTCACAACGAGCAACTCTTCGCGCTTGTGGTGAAAGACAGCGCGGAGGTTCTGCATCGCGTTGTACGACCGCTCGAGTCGCAGGAACACAACGACGCGCAGCAGCCGCAGACTCCGCAGAACGAGTGCGCCATTGTACGACGGAATGACACTGAGCAGTCATGAGCCAGTTAGTCAGTAGTAGGTCAGACAAGTAGTAGAGAGAGCTGATCGACACGACCGACACTGACATACTAGTCACCGACTACGACGACACACGAGCAGGTACCGTACAAGAGCTGAAAGCAGATCTCCAGGTAGAATGGCACGAGCGCAACGAGGTCAAGCACCGACAGCGGCTGCACCATCCACGTCAATCTGGACGGACAATCCGCAGTCAGGCAACAGTATGTCAGTACGTGTGGTGTCTGTCCTACGCAATTGGACCGTACAGCTCACTCCGCTAGTGAGTACGTCACCGCACCTGCCGACGATAGCACCGTGGTACCGTTCGTCTTCGACGCACGACCAGAGCCGCAGCGCGTACTCGATCGAAAAGATCACAGTCGACGTGAAGAGGAACATGCTGTACCACGTCGTCTGCTGTGCTGCTCGTGTCGGAATGCACGTAACATCCCGGTCGCATCATACGCGAACCAACAGACAACCATACAGAGGGCATCATTCGAGGTACTACAGTCCCACACGTCTGTGAGCTTCACAAACTCACACACCTGGCTCGGACGGCGTGACTGCAACCGACGACTCGGAGATCGCAAACACGACGTTGAGCAGAATGAGCACGAGCACGCAGAGCTCGAGCACGTACGACGCGAGCTGCAGCTTGGAGCGGCGCGGTGCCGACGCGCGGAAACGCAGGACCGTCCAGATGTCTTGGCGCAGCGTTGTCGTTGCGGATGTAGTGGCAGCCGCTGGATCGTCTTCGCATTGCGATGTTGCATCCAGCAACATCGTGTGCTCGTCGTAGCGCAGTGGCTTCATGCGCAACGCGGGTCGATTAATGTGTTTACCTTGTTGTTAGGACTGTGTGAACTGTCGAATCGGTTGGTCGGACTAGCAGCTCTGCATTGCGTGTGAGAACATCTGAGACGCGGCGCAACGGGCGTCAAGGAGACTGTGTGAGCACGCATATAAAAGCCGAGACTCGCTGATCGACGATGTGAGGTGGCTCGAGACGAGCAGACGAGAGCGTCATGCACGCACGTGTTGGCACAGGACTGCATGGTTGTTTCTTAGCGTCATTTTGCTCTCCATGCAGGACGATCTCTCGTTTGGTCTTGGATCGTGTAGCTGCTGTTTGAACCTACAATCGGTCGGATCGGCCAGTGGATGATGATACGTTGCTCGGCATCGATATCCGATACAGCAAGCTACTGTGCACACCTGCAGGTCGCGAATTGTGTTGTGCGCTGGTTGCTACCGTGTCGACGACGTCGGGCGCGTGCCGCGAAAAGCACGTGCGGCCGCAGCAGTTGCGTTGATCAGTGGGAGATGCACACGTGTGTCGAATCACAGTGTCAGTTTTCATCACAATGTTCATCACATTGTAGGACGTATACTAATTCGTAGTAAATACAACCATTTCTAATCAATACAATAACAAAAAATTCTATTGATCGACTCATGTGTCTGCTGCTACGACTGCTACTACCTCTAAAGCAGCTGAATGCACTGCCATCTTTCACTTGACCTGCCGCCTTTTGCTCAACACACTTTCAACCTATGAACGCTCCACAAGAACACGATCGAGCTGTAGGCGAGCTGGTCAATGCTATTATATGACGTCAGAAATAGTGAACATCGCCATTTTTACGATTTTCTAAAGCATACTATTATTATCAATAACGTTTTTTTCAAAGCAAAATCAGATCTTAGTATTTCATAATCTGATTTATTTGTATATTGTACACATAAACATAAAATAGCATTTCACATTATTGACGACACGTCAACATGTTCAAATTACAGATACGGGCCAGCGATACGAGATATTCGCACATGTAAGACAACAGTCAAGGTGGAAGATGCACAACGTGAGACAATTGGGCATTGTTACAGAGTGCGTGCACTGTGATTGCCAAGGCATTTGACAGCATAGTTATTTGAACATATGAAATGATGTACTATATGTGACTCTGCTCGATTTGTTGTATGTTGGTATGCAAACTGCATGCACGCTCATATTAATGACCTGTTGTAGATGCCATAAATAACCAGTGTAACATTTAATATGTCATAGAATACATTTCACTTGTTCTACAGTCTTGGCACCAAACAAGTGTGCATTATTCGTTTTGGTGTCAGTAGGTCGAAAATTTTGTTAATGACGAAGGAGAAGTGATTAAAACAGCTCAAGCAATAACAATACAATGAGATGCTATGCAAATACACAAAAAACTAGAAGTGGCAATGCCAACGAACATAACTGTGTGTTGTCAAATTGTATCACGGTTTAACAGCGACTGCGTTAAATGATTATAAAGCACACATCAGTGAACGCTTGCACTAAGGTACAACAGATCACGTTACGCATTCTGAAATGGAGTATATACGATGTATGAATTAAAACTAGAATGCGTAATGCTATCTGTTTTGACCTATTCAATTGCGACCATTTTCTAAAGCGGTTCAACATTAGATTTTTGTTCTTCTACGTTAGTGAATTCAACTTTTGATAGTTTTGTGACGCATTGCAAGCACTGATTGTCCTTCAGTATGCCGTGTGCGATTAACCCAATATATTTATACGCAGTACGCGGCATGTTCGCCTCCAGCGTTTCTCTATTAGACGTGCTCACATTCTTAACCACATGACAAATATTCACACACTAGTGAGCATTTTGGGAGCAAGAATACGTGTCGAGCACAACTATCAAGGTTTGAAGTTGCAATGAGGAAGGAGTCGAAGTGAAGAAGCAGCAACTTCAGCAGCATTTATATCTGGTAGACATTTTTCGTCTATGCGCAGCGTTTCTAATACCGATAACCCAACGACCGCTGGAGCAGCAGGAGCATTAGCGGGACAAGATTATCGAGTGCAAGGTGGATTGGGCAGATTTAAAAGAAAAGAGACTCTGACGAGTTCACTCAACAACGCAACCAATCCATCCAAATAAAGAGATCGACATATTAGGCCCGGAAACGATCGTGTAGGCCGGAACGCTGGATATGCAATGGCGAGACTCTGGACTCCCGTGTTATATCAACTGCAACAATATCTACATATGTGGGTATCGCGTTATACATATGTACACAGCTAACTCTCTATCTACGTATCGTATACGCATCGTCAAAAATTCCATGAATGGTAGTGAATGAGGTCTGCGGACCAATGTACTGTTTACAGCGTGGTGGACGATGTGTCGGAGCAGACGATGCGTGCTTTCATTCATAGAATTGTGACTGAGCCATGCAAATTCATCACACTAAACGTTGTATTTCTCCCACATGACACAATATGCTGGGTGTATTGAATGTTGATTGCAGTCAATTTGGACCTCATTTAATACGATTTATTCACACGTTGTAAATTATAATTGTGTTGATCTGAAAGTCGGTAAAATTCACAGTCAAATCGTCAAATCGACAAATTCCGAATAGAAAAAGGGTTCAGAGAAGTAAACTTTGTGTAACATGCCGAGCAGGCTCGTTTCGGGAAAGTTGGTGATGCATTACGATTTCGAAAGTATTAATTGTCGCCGCTGCGCGGACACCAAAGATAAGTGACACCGCCCGCTTCGGGACGGTGCCTTCGCACTCTGTGCCCGTCGAAAAGAACACGTTTTTAGTCATTACATTTTAAATTATTGGATGGATAGACGTAAAAGCGTTTACCACTATCCACTTTCATAATTTTACGAAAATGAGCGTGACCGAAAAACGGCTAATCGACTTAGGTTTAAAGTGGGTCTACTGATGATAATACCGAGACCATACCATTGAAACCTACCGCATGTTAACTGAAATTAATTGGAACTGTAAATATAATGTAAGTGTATATATATATATCATTCTATTGGACTGCGATGTTTGTACAATGAATGAAAGTATGATATTTAATATATTATTTACTTTGAATATATTTGTGATAATTTGTAGAGACCTGTTAATTGTATGATAGGTTGGTTGCGCGCATGCCGGTGGAAATGACCAGCCCCTTCGCTTTTCTCTGTAACTTGTTCGACCGCATTGCTTTCCTGTGCTTGCAAGAAGAACGAAAAATTACATTGCAGATGATGCATGCGCTCGCGTCGCCAATGCCAACGCTTGTCCATGAGGTTGTCAATCTTGGTCAGCTTCTCCATGGTGCTTGCTCGTGCCTCTTTTGAAATGTCCAGAGAAGAGAGTGACGCAAGGTGCACATATTCGTATTTTATTGGGCCATGACTGTGATGTTCCGCTAAGTCCGTGACGGAAATACCATAAACACTTTAACGTGTTACAGAAGTCCACAATCGCAACAATCACTCCCATGTCAGGTCTTCCAATCGATATCCCTTATGAGCGCTCAGATGAAAAGACTTGATCGACGCGGAGCAGTTCCGCTGCGCGACGCAAGGTCTCAAGGACACAAGTCCAAAGGCCATTGCTACTGCTAGACAAGCTACGCGTGGACGGTGCGCACGGTAGAAGTCCTCGTAGGTCCGCCCTTCCCCTTCTGGCACGCCAGATAGTGAGCCCGAGATATGCCTTGATCAGTCGTCCGCAGATACACCTTGATCAGTCGTCCGCAGCCCATAGCAATGAACTTGGCCTCTGGCTCCCATGTCCAAGTTTCCTCATCCTTGAAGCCGACCCACTCGAGTTTGTATGCACATCCGTCCGAGCCGTCGCGACTCGCGTGAATGCGGTACGCATTGAATTCGACACGCGCCATCGTTCAAAATCGACAATGCGTTGTGTATTGCAATTGAGCGGTTCGTTCGCCTTGGCCTCGTAATATAGGCGCGTCTTCTGTAGACGCAGGACTCAGGATAGAGGACGCTCGTAGGAAGACGTGGGTGAGGAGGAGCGGTAGTACCAGCAACAACAGCGCGTGTATTGGGTAGTGAGTGCGCGGGTGCTGGTGGGGAGAGGGAAGCAGCAGCAGCAAACGCGCGAGGAGCAGCAGCAGCGCAGTGCGTGAGCTCTGGTGGGGTGGAGGAGCGATCGGGAGAGTGTGGGGCGAGAGTGGCGGCGTGTGCGCGTCGGCGTGTGTGTGTGCGTGTGTGTGTATGGTGGCAAGCAGTTGACGAGTGATCTGCTCGCCTTTTGCTCGCTCTCCGCCCTGACAAGTGTCTACTGTCTGGCCATTCAATAATGCGCGATTACTCGTGAGTATAAAGATGGAATTTTAATATAGCCTCTTCAACATTAAAATGACTCAAATGGAGCGTGATTGATTTGGTGTTACGGACACTGTCTACTTTTTTGTCAATTTGTCGTTCAACTATTTCTGTGTTGTCAAACATCCGGATTTTTGCTCTTCAAATGATTTGCACTGGTATAAAATTAGTCAGGGACATTGTTATAAACTCATACTAAACTAAAATAGATATTTTTGAATCTTTGTTAAACAGACGAGACGACAATCCGGTCTGAGAAAGACTATTGCACCTTGTTTGCAATTGACGACAGTATCGTATGTGCATACTGAAAACAAGTGAGACGATAAACAGCTGTTTGACTGATATGACGACGTGACGACGGGCTGTTCGAGAGACGCGACATTGAACGCTTGTCATCGGCTTCGATTTGCTTCCCTCTCCGAGGTCTCTACTAGGCGACAGACAGACGATGATAGTGGCGAGCTCGGTCGTCAGTGATGCACCATCGGCCATACGCTTGCTCAACAGGAGCTGCAGCGCTAACGACGGCAGCGCTAACGAAGACAGCGCAATCAATTGCGAGGTCTCTCATTCACAAACGCGCACCGACTCGAGGAAGCGAGACCGACAGCACTATGGTCGTGACTACTATCGCTGCATCCAGCACCAACGGCCAGCACACGCTGCCGCTCTCACCCGCTGATGCCGTCATGGGATCGTTTCGGCTCATGCCGATCTCGATCTTCCCGCCACCTGCGACCGACAGCGCAGCGTACGACCTCGAGCGTGTCCATGAGAGCTTCCAGGCGCTCGTCGAGCACGAGTACCGCATCTTCCTCGGCGAGTTCCATGTCGACGCATCAACGGGAGCCGCGAGTGTTCGGCAATCGCCCGAGACGGCGGCTCCCGGCGCAGCGCGCGCGATTCCGTTCGAGACGGTCGATCTCAGCACTGCTGAGGCTGCTGGCAACAGCACTAGCCGTCGCATTACGACAGAGGACGCACTCGAGATGATCTCGACTGAGTTCGTGCCTGCGCGCTCGGCGACACAGCCGATCACAGCGAAAGCGACGCTGCTGAGTGACGGTGGACTCGTCCTCGGTCTCAACATGAGCCACTCGCTGCTCGACGGCGAGGCGCTGTTCACGTTCATGAAGGTCTGGGGTGAGTTCTACCGCGGCGTCGCACCGCACGAGCGCACCAAAGTGACCCACGATCGCTCGCTGCTCGCAGCCAAGGGCATTGGCGCGCAGCTGCCGCATCCCGAGTACCGCGTGCGGCCAAAGGCAGCAGCGCCGTCGCCGCTGGCTGGCGGCGCACCATCAGGCACGTTCCCGCCAACGCGTCGTCACGTCTTTCACCTCTCGGCCGACCAAATGAAGCGCATCAAAGCTGCAGCCAGCAGCCCGCCAAACCCAGACGACGAAGTCGGGTTCGTGAGCACGGTCGACGCGATCTCGGCGCTGTTTGTGCTGCTCATCACAAAGGCGCGCGGTCACGGCAAGGACGTGCGCTTCGTGACGGCCGTGAACGCACGCAAGCGCTTCAGTCCGCCGCTACCAGTCAACTACGCTGGCAACGCAGTCTTCAACGCCCTATCAACGTATACCGCACAGGAGCTCGAGACGATTGGTGTCCCAGCGCTCCAGCGCGCAGCAAAGCGCGTGCGCCAGTCGATCATACGGTACGATGAGACGTTCTTGCGCGACGCGATCGAGTTTGTCGCAGCGAGCGACAACATTGCCGACGTGCTGCTCGGTGCCGACTTCTTCTTTGGGCCGGACCTCGTGCTCACGTCGTGGACCAACTGCGGCATGTACGACGCCGACTTTGGCGCTCATCCGTGGTTCGTCGGCGTGCCAAAGGACATCCCGCGCGACGGCTTCTTGCTGATCTACGAAGGCATCCGCGGCGTCGACGGCCTCGAAGTCGTCGTGCAGCTCAAACACGATGTGCTCGAGCGGCTACTCGCGCTCTGGGACGCGACGACGTTCTGGCACTAGATGATGCAGCTGTGGCATCAGCAGACCCTTGTGAGGTAGTGCACTACATGTATCGAACATTGTCGAGTGAGAGAATGAGCGACAGACTGCGTTGTATGGATCCGAATAGACGCGTCAGTGTCTTGTGTAGTAGTCAGTATCAGATTTGAGTTGCTACCTATCACGACCGCTTGCGCGGTCCATCTGCGCTCGCTACTCGAGGCTTTGACGCCCTCTCTGGTGACATGTCGAGCCACCAGTTGGCGCTCTTTGGCGACGACGAGCGACTCGCGCTGCTCTCGTCCGTGCTCTCTGGTAGCGCAGTGCGTTTGCTCTTGCTCTTGCTCTTGTTCTTGTTCTTCCGTGCTTTCGCGTCCTTTAAGTACCAGACTTGCCACGCCGAGTACCAGTGCAGCCACGCCCAGTACTCCTCGCGCTGTCTGTCGGTCACGAGGTGCTCAAGCCCTGGCGGCGCGATCGGGTCGTACGCGTCGGCAAAGCGCTGCTGCGCACTATGGGCGTCCATGCCAGGCGGCCACACGACTTTTGGCTCGGTGGCTGCTGATTTTGAGTCGTTTATGTCTCGCAACTTGTGCGTTGGCTTCTGTGGTACCGACGCACTCGCATGGTGCACCTTCACAGCGTATCGAGGCGACAAGAGCTGATCGTCATCGACTGGCTGCAGCGACACGGTGCGTGGTCGTGACGAAGACGGTGACTCAGATTCATTCACATCGGAGACCGTTGGCGGTTTACAGCTCGACTTGCGACTCGTCGAGCTCGAACGTCGCGCCTCTTGCTGCTGCTGCTGCTGCTGCTGCTGCAGTGCGACTTGCTGATGCTGTCTGGACACTGCAACTGGTGATGAGGCGCGACGGTCCGCTTCGGAGTCAGCGAT
>JAADWX010000556.1:0-19252 GCA_023336405.1 Globisporangium echinulatum | reverse complement strand
CGCAACCTTGACTACCGACCGCATTAACAACCGAGGAATCCGAGGAAACAAGACTGTACGGTCGCCGCACATGACGCCGGCAGTCGGCAAGAAACGATGGGTGGGCACTCTGCGCGCTGCCACAATCGCGGCAGCCGGGTGAAGAGTCGGATGACATCAACGTGACCCCATCGCACGGCACTGTCCAATGCTGTTCCATCCTCGTACATCTCCACGTCCCCATCCGCACCTTGCTCGAGAAGGAACTGCACGACGTCGGTACGACCATTGTCAGCTGCAGCAGTAAGAGGAGTGAAGCAGTCGTATGATCGACAGTCAATCTCGGCGCCGTGCTCAAGTAAGAGCTGAACGACGTCGAGGTGGGCACTCGCGCTGGCGGAATGGAGTGCTGTCCATCTGCTTCTAGTGTAGTTGTCAACCATGGCGCCGCTTTCGAGAAGATGGTGAGCAACATCGAGACGACCGTATTTGCAGGCAACGATCAGCGGTGTCTCGCCAGACTCCTCCGAGATCACATCGGATCCGCTCGTGATCAACACACGAACGACGTCGAGGTGGCCTTCTTTGCACGCGCAGTACAGCGCTGTGCGCTTTTTGTAGCCGCTTGCATCGAGCGCAGCGCCAGCACCGAGTAGCAGCCGCACGAGCGCCTCGCAGCCACACGTCGATGCGATGATCAGCGGCGTGTCGCCATCGTCGTTGCGTGTGTCAGCGAGAGCGAGCACGTCGTCTTGATCTGAATGGTTCTCGAGCAAAGCGCGCGCAGCATCGACATCGTTGTCTCGACAGGCGGCATGAAGAGCGCGTGCTTGCGCGGCATAGTCTCTTCGAAGATCCGTGCTTGTCGCCATGTTGCTGGTAGTTTGCTTATCGAGTTTGTGCTTGAGTATGTGCGGAGAACGCAAGAGTGTGCGTGTGAGGGCAACGCCTAGGCTCTCGTCTGCGTACATGTGTATGCATGCACGAGTCATGTTTTTATCCTGTTGTTCACGATCGCAATGAAATCGACGAGGTAGCAAAAATGCACCTGGGTTGAAAATGACGAAATCATTGTCAACAATGGTTTGAAATCATATTTGACATCTCATACAGTTTACACAATGAGATGGCATCATTATTATATAATGTTTTTGATGAAGTTATTGCACGTCATACACATAAATTGAGTACAGCAGCAACAAAAGTGTGATTCGGATGATATGAAACTCATTTCGCACACAATACTCATTTGTAACGAATAGGTAATTGCTTTGCCACAATTAGCTACAATAGCAATTGTGTATTATTTTGCCAGTGATATATTTTCTTCACCATATTCGACATACAGTTTTCGTACAGCCACCAGACAATCAATTCTTGCTCATCATGGTCGATGAGTGCAATGCCGGCAGCAGCAGCAGCAGTAGCGGCGATGACAGTGATTGCGACGAGCCACGCGCCGATGCGACAGCAGTGACTGTTGCACGTCACTTTCGCTACATGCTGCACATCGTGTACTTTGGCACGAACTTTGTCGGCTGGCAGCGGCAGCCCGGAACGAGCGCGAACGGCAAAGGCAGCGTGCAAGAGCTCGTAGAGGACGCAGTCACGACGCTCTTGCATGCCGACAAGCGCGTCAACGTCACGAGTGTCAGTCGCACGGACGCAGGCACACATGCACTCGCTGTACGTTTGCATTTGGATGCAGCGAACGATGTGGCGACCGCCACATACACTCGATTCACTCACTCATGCCTGTCAATCAATCTGTCCTTGCCATGAAAACATCCACACCTCGTCACGCTCGGCACCAGCAGCAATACGGCAGTATCCGACTCGATGCAGAGCTGCCCATGTCACTGGACGAATTCCGCATACAGCTGAATGCACAGCTACCGGACAGTGTCGTGGTGCACAGTGTCACTGCAATGGACGCGACAGCGCGGCTCTCGCGTATCCGCTCGCGGTACAAGAAGTACATCTACTACATCCAGCAAGGCCAGCGCCCCGATCTCGCACAGGGTCGCTACTCGTGGTTCATTGGCAAGAAGGTAGATCCGCAGCGCTTGCGTGATGCGCTCGCGTTTGTCGTCGGGTCGCACGACTTTCGCGCGCTCTCGCAGGGGCTGCACAAGGCCGCGTTCGTCGACAAGTCGACTGTCCGCACACTGCTCTCAGCGACGGTGCACGTGCGCACGAGCGTGCAGTTCTCGCTCGACCCAACGACATGTGGCTCGGGCGACGTTGTCAATGACGAGCGCGCGTTCCTCGAGAACGCACCGTCCGCTGCAGCCAGCAATGAGCAGTCAAAGCTCAAGGGTGTGCAGCCTGGCAGCGTGCCCGTGTACTTTATCTGCATCGAGCTCGTTGCAAACGGCTTCTTGCGGCACATGGTGCGGCGCATCATTGGCACGCTGCGGCCGATCGGCGAAGGCACGTACGCGCCGAGCCATATGCAGCACGTACTCGACGGTGCGGTCGAGCCTGGACCGTCAGCGCCAGCCAAGGGGCTCTGGCTGCACCGCACGTGGCTCACGCAGGCCGACTGGGACGCCGACAGTGTGCGCGAGTGCTGACGATGCAGTAGAGCCACTTGGTCGCAGCACTGCGTGTGACTAGAGATGATGATGATGATGTTGAACGTGAGGCATATTCCAGTACGTTACTGACTCGTCATATCCTCTGCGTGTGTGTGGGTGAGTAGCAGTAGAGACCAACTACAGCTCATCGCGGCCGTCGCGCGCAACGTCGTGCTGCGCGACGTGCTTGAGGATGCGGTCAATGTGGCCGAGGATGATCGCGCCGACGACGTCAGGCGAGTACTTGGCGACCATGTCGTGGCGCGCTTGCTGGCCCTTCGCAGTAGCTTCCTATAGTGTGTTTCGTCCGTGTATCCAGTAGTCGCAGCCACATCAGTTGCGTCACCAGCATCGCATCACACGAGCGACCACCCGCGCTATTACCACATAGAGAGAGTACATGCTATACAGTCTGTAGATCGTACTTCTGGGTGGTCCCGCACGTGCACGAGCAGCTCCTTGAGGTGCGTGACCGACGGCTCAGCCCACTTGTGCCCTCGGAACGCACCGTCTGGGACCTGTCGAGTGCATCAACAGCGTCGGTCAGCGTTAGTCTTTATAGGTTCGCACTAGTCCAGCCATCGTATATACACACAGAGAGAGAGAGAGAGACGCACCTCGACGAGCCCATCGATGCGCAGCGGGTACGAGTTTTCGTCGGTCATGTACTCGGTCGTGCCGCTCCAGAACGTCGCAATGACCGGGAGCGCCATTGCCATCGCTTCGACGTGCGGGCGGCCCCAGCCCTCGCCACGCGACGGCAAAACAAACGCACTCGCAGCGCGAAAGAGTGACGGCATGCTCGTCTGCGGGAGCTGCGGCGGCAAAACGTGCACGCGCGGGAGCTCGGCGAGCGACCGCCCGAGCGTCTCGCGGGCAAAGTGTTCGATCTTGTCGACAAAGTCAGCCGCGCGCTCGGCGTCCGAGTGGTACGCGTTCGTGAGCAGCACGAGTAGCACGTCGTCCTGTTGGGCATCAAACGCTTCAAAGTACGCGCGCAGCAGCACGCGCCAGGCCTTGCGCTCTTCCCACTTGAAGATCGAGAGGAACACGGTTGTCGCAGCTGTCACGCCTGGAACGTCGGACGCCAAGTCATAGGCGGTTGCGACGCTCGGGTCAAAGAAGTGCACGTCGACAGTCTCGGGCACGACGCGGATCGCGTCGGCGCGCACACCGCCGTCGACAAACACGCGCTCCTGGAACCTGCACATACACGCGACCATCACTCAGTGGTCATTCACAATCTCTGCCAACGAGGACAGGCATGTCTGACTGTGTCTGCATGTACCTCGTGGGTACCCAGATCTCGTCCATCGCGTTCATGCGGTCGATCCAGCCGGTCGGTACGCGGTCGGTCTCAAACATCGTGCGACCGACTGCGAACTTCGTGCCGTCAGGCGGACACTGCGATGTCGCGTAGTGTGCGGGGTGCCACGCGCCAGGCTCCGAGTGGCAGATCGCAACGGCGATGTCCTGGCCAAGCAGCCGCCAGTGGAACTCGCGCGGCTCGATCCAGTGCTGTATGTGTGCAGAGAGAGTTGTCAGAGCAGCGTGGAGCGCAAGTGTCCAGTCGCACAGCACAGCACTTGCAGCAGCGCTATTGCATAGTCGCAAGAGCCAAGATACACTCGCTGCTCGTGGCATCAACGATATAGACGACGGTAGCAGCAGTACCTCTTCGAGCAGCGAGCGCATATCGTCAGGGGTGTCGCGAATGAACGCAGCGTTGAGCGCATCACCATGCTGTGCCGCGAATAGCGTGAACGGAGTCCCGAGCACGCTGTCGGCTGCAGGCGCATTCACAGCGCTTGCGTCTGCATCAAGTGACTGATGGGGCGCCTCCGCTACTACCGAGTCGTCGGTGCTGTCATGTTGCTGCTTGGCGTCGTTTGCGATGCGCAGTGCTGTCGAGATGGCCGTCACGTACGAATGCGCCTCGCTGCAGTAGCCGCCGCCGCTGAGGAACGGTGCGTACCAGAGCACGACCGGTGGCTCTGGTGCATCGTTGTCGCCATCTGCGTGCGTCGTGTGGGTGAGCAGGAGCAGTAGTAGTAGCAGTGGGAGCAGCTGTCGTGCTGCCATCGTTGTTGTCGTTGATGTTGTCGTTTGAAGCAAAAACACAAATGCTGCACACCAAGATACCGATACGTTTGTTTCAGATAGTGAAAAAAGCAAGGTACGATCATTGCTGAAGGCAACGTGACGTCCAAGTCCGCCCTCAACATTCGTCAGCATTCAGTTGCATTCGGTTGCATTCGTTGGCAGTACTGAAGCATCCTAATGGCACCCAAGACGCAAACTCCACAAGCTCAGATCAAATGGGCAAATGCGCTTGTATATTGGTCTGTTTCATATCATCGACGTGGTGCTAATACATGCACAGCGCGAACACAAATGGCTCGCTTCTCGCTTCTTCTGTTCACCTGGCCATATCTGAACGAGACGCTCTCCGTCGCTCTACGACGCGTACTGCTTCGTCCAGTCACGCGCCGTGTCGTCAAACGCTTTGCGGTCGTTGTGCAGCTGCTTCGCAATCTCGGGCTCGAGCGGATTGTCAACGTCTGGCTCGAGCAAAATCTGCTTGATCGCAGTCAGGCAATGCAGCACGTTCAACGTCGGCGCCCAGTTCTCGTTGATGATGTCGGCGCAGATCTCGCCGCTCTGCGACTTGACGTTCGGGTGGTACACGCGCGTGAGGAACTTGACCTTTGGGGCCTTGAACGGGTACTCGTTCGGGAACTGCAGGTCGATGCTAAAGACGCCGCCTGCGTACGGCGTGTCCTCCTATCATTTGAAAGTGGGTGCGTGTGTTTGGGCACATTGTCATAGACGTCAGTTGACCGAACGCTGCGAGCAGTTCGCACATGTATACGCGCACGCCAACAGAGCTTTGCAGCAACAAATCGCAGCACGTACAGGTCCAGCGAGCATGGCGTTCCAGTGCATGAGGTCGTCGTCAACAGCGCCGACGGTGCACCAGTCGGGCGAGTTCTTTTCAAACTCGGCAAGCTCCTGCACGAGCAAACGAAGGCGATATGCAACAGCAGCACACACATTATGTCTGTAAGTATCATACACACATATCAATAGACACACAGCGGCGGCACGAGATGCAGATCCTTGCAGCGCGCCTCGCACCTTGGTTAGACGGCGTGCCATGGTGGACTTGTGTTGCTGCAAGCGTGGGTTGATGCGAGTGTTCTTCTCCTTTGCGTCTGTGTCGCTCGAATCGAAACTGATCGGATGTGGTTTGCAGCTTTCAACTCCCTGTTTTTTGTCGCTATTGAAGCAAATTTCGTCGCAGAAATATGTGAGCTAAAAATAGATGTCGATTCTAAATTGGAAGTCGTGTTGAGTGTCTTGCATTTGTATAGAAATCAAATCAATATTTTTTTCAAGTGAAAAGCGTCGCACTAATTTTGACTGCTTTAACCATTTTCACGTATTACATGTATATTTGCTAAAACTAGACAGGTATATTTGCTACAACGTAAACTAATACACTCGTAGAACACGGATCGTACTTTACTCAACTGCCAGTGTACGTATCATGCGAACCGCGTATCATCGAAAACAACACAAACCCCAAACTGAGCCACGATGTCGGCAAGCATGCTGCGGCAGATGCTTGAGGACGCGGGCGCGCTGCTCAAGGAGCACAAGTACCAGGACGCGCTCGATGCAAGCCGTCGCGTGTCGCAGTTCGATCCAAACAACTTCCAGGCGTTCATGTGCGTCGGGCTCGCAAACTTCCACCTCAAACAAGTACGTGCGTGGTGTGCCACTCCCTCGCTGATCGTCCTACCAGCGGGATGCTGCAACATGTACATGCAACTGTCGATTCTAGTACGAACACTATATGTTCGTGCCTGCATGATCGATAACACGGGTGTGTGTCGGACACTACGTCTGTTTTGCAGTGGGAGGACAGCGAAGAAGCGTATCGTCGCGCTGCAGGGATCAAGCCCGAGCTGCCTGCTGCGTGGAAGGTGCGTGGGTTGATAGTTTGCACCGCAACAGCTGCATAGTGGCATTGCACTGACACGCGTGTTTGTGTGTGCGGCTGTGCGCACTTGCTTGCATGCATGCATGTGTGCGCGTAGAACCTCGTGGACCTGTTTGACGAGAGCAAGCAGCCGCAAAAGAAGCTCGAGCCGCTCGAGAAGCTCGTCGCCATTTTCCAGCGGTGCGTGTGCATGCGCATGCGTATGAGTGCGGGCCTATGTGTATGCGTGTGATAGACTCACGCACGTGACGCAGGACGAACAAGGTGAAGGCGTCGCAGAAGTGGATCGCCGAGATCGCAGCAACGGCGCTCGAGCTCAAGCTGTACGCCAAGGTGCGTCCCCACTCACTGCGCCACGCGTGTATATGTATGGGCATATGCAACACGGAGCAAAGCGCGTGTGGCGACTCATGTCTATTGGGACTCGCGTGCGTGCTGCCATCCGCATATCGATCGTCGCAGGCGTTTGTCGCGTGGCACTCGCTCGTCGTTGCGCAGAGCGATGCAGCCCAAGACGTCTGTCTCGATGTCACGCCGAATGACGAGCTGCCATCGCCGCTTGCGATCTGGCTTGACCTGACCGAGCTGCTGCAGGTACAACCACTAGCGCTGCTCGCAACGCGCTGTCAGCGGCAATGCCGACAAGCGTAACTAGCCCCCAACTGGTCGCACTCGACAGTCTGCATGCTGACACTGCATGACTCTCTCTATCATACACTTTATCTCAATCA
The DNA here is from genome assembly GCA_023336405.1 of Globisporangium echinulatum. Classification (NCBI taxonomy): domain Eukaryota; phylum Oomycota; class Peronosporomycetes; order Pythiales; family Pythiaceae; genus Globisporangium; species Globisporangium echinulatum. Next base: position 11,957 of record JAADWX010000556.1, on the reverse strand, counting down.
GCGACCGGGCTTTAGTCTGTCCGAGTGCGCGACTACGTTCTCGCAAGCCGACGTCGCCGATCAGTTCTTCCGCGCCGCGTCCACGTGGTCGGCAGCTGCGATCCGCAGCACAAACAACGCAGCAGCAAAGCTCGATGCTGCTGTCGCGTTCTTCATGCGCGCGTCGCTCGATGCGCTCAAAGCTGCAAAACCTGCGACAAAGACCAAGTCGGCGCTACTGCAGCAGCTCGACGCACAGGCGCTCGCAGTCGTCCGGTGGCTGCCGACCGCCAAGATCCCAGTCGAGTACCTGTTGCTGCGCTCAGAAGACGCTGCGAGTCGTACGTGATTGCACTACTGCTGTAGCTGTTGCTGGTAGTCGCACCGACCGTCATACACCATACAACAAACAGCAGCTGACTGTACTTGCGACTGCGTGTCCATGATGTCACGTCGTCGACAGCAATGTCGCTCGAAGAGGCAGCGCAGCTCGCGCTGGAGCTCGAGACCGTGCACCCAAAGAGCCCGATGGTTCAGATCTTCAAGGGGCTGCGGCTGCTGGCAACGAACGAGCCCGAGCAGGTGCGTCGTTGCTGCCTACAGCCGTTCGTCACTTGCACTCGCTGCTGCTGCTGTTACTCGTTGGCTCGCTTAATGCTGACGCTCGTTGGTACCCACTACTACTACAACACACACAGGCACGCGCGACGATCGTCGAGGGACTCGCGTACTGCGCGTCGTCGGCATTCGTCGAGAGTGCGCTGTGTGTGTGCGCGCACGTGGAGCTCGCTGCACTTGCGCTCGCAGCGCGCGATGTCGAGGGCTGTCTGAGCCGTCTGCAGCACGCAAAGGTCCTTGCAGCCGAGAAGGCACAGACATTTGGCTGTGCGCCACTCCGCCCCGACATGTACGTGCGTGTGTGTGTGCGCTGCACTGCCAGATCTGTTGCTGCGACGTACTTACTGTTCAAATCTGCTCGCTACGTTGTGCTGCTCTCATCACAACCGCTAGCTTGTCGGACGCCAAGGCGCAGCTCATGGAGGCGACTGCGCGCGAGTATGCGGGCGACGTCGACAAAGCACTCGCTGCGTACCAGTCGCTGATCGACAGCGCCGAGGACGCAGTGACGGCGTTCCAGGCGCTTGCACGCGTGGCCGAGCTCCTGCTTGCGCGCGGCGACGTCGCAGACACGCGGGACGCGCTCGATGCGTTTGCACGCTCGGACGCACTGAGTGATGCGGACCGTGCAGTGTTCGCAGCGCTGCGTGGGTGGGTGCACTTTGAGCTCGGCGATGTCGATGCTGCACGCACACTGCTCGAGCCTGCAGTGGCCGCGATCTCCGCTGCGACGCAGCGCGCAGCTAAGGCGCAGGCGCTCAAGCGGCTCGCGATCGTGTACTGGCACATTGGCGGCGTGCACCGGACGGACAAGGCGCACTGCTTTGGACTGCTGCTGCAGGCCGCGAAACTGCACGCGAGCGACAGTGAGACGTTTGGCTGGCTCGGTCGCTGGTACGAGGTCGTTGCAACCGACGCTGTGCGCGCCGAGAAGTGCTACCTCAAGGCGCTCGCGCTCGCGCCGGGCAATGCACTTGCCGGCGAAGCGCTGAGCGAGCTGTACGCGCAGCAGCAGCAGCCGGCCGCGAGCGTCGCGCTCTGGGAGTCGGTGACGCGCGAGCCCGTGACCGCGCCGACGTGGGCGCTGCTGCGGCTCGCGCAGCACCTCGTCGAGCGCGACGACGAGCGCGCTGTGACGCAGCTGCACCTCGTGCTGCGCAACGAGCCGCTGAGCGCGCGCTACTGGACTGCGCTCGGACACGTGTACCGCCACTTTGGGAAGCTCGTGTCGGCGCACAAATCGTACCTGCGTGCAGTCGAGCTCGGTAGCGACAGCTGGTGCGTACTGTGCGAGCTCGCGCGGCTCGAGGGCGCGATGCTGCTCTTTGACGACGCGTTCGCGCACATTGCGCCGCTCGTGGCGTCGACGTCAGCGTCTACGAGTTCCGAGGAGCAGGCTGCCGTCGTGTCGATGCTGTACGCTGAGCTGCTGCTCAAGCAAGCGCGGTGCCTGAGTGCCGAGGGGCTGTTTGGCCGCGCGGCAGCGAACCTGCGCATAGCGTCGCAGCGCATGGCCACGCTGTCAGTCTCGGGCCTTGGCGGCTCGGGTGAGGCGCTCAAGCTCGTAGGCGACATCCACTGCTTTGCGTACTACCTCTCGCCCGCCGACTTTGGCGATGACGACAATGCCAATGCGACGGCCGATGCCGATGCGACGCCGTGGGTCGATTTCATTGCGAACGGCCGCAAAGCGTTCGAGACTGCTGCTGCGATGCTTGCAGCCGACGCTGCGCCGGCGACCCGCGCAGACGTCTGCTACGACCTCGGTCTGAGCTGCTGGTACGAGGCGCAAGCGCTCTGTGCAGCACACGGCGTCGCGTTCTCGGGCTTTGAGCACCGACGCGCGCCGCACACAGCGCAGCTGCTCGCAGCAGTCGCACAGGAGCAACCGGCACTCCTCGCACGCGTCGAGGCGCTGCAGCAACAGGCCAAGACGCACTTTGCAGCTGCTGTGCGCGCATGTCCGCAGCTCGCGCTCGGCTGGAACGGACTCGGCGTTGCGCTCGACCACGCGCTCGCAAAGCAGTTTGCGTGGGTGCGTGCAGTTGAAGCCGAGAGCAGCAGCGACGTGGCGTGGGCGAACCTCGGGCTGCTGTACGTGCAGCAGCAGCAGCAGTGCGCCGACCGCACGACGGCAGCGCTCGCGCAGCGCGCGCTTATCCATCTCCAGGGCGTGAACGCGAGCAACCCCGCAATGTGGAATGGCTACGGCATGCTTGCGCGGCGCGAATCGACGGCTGCAGCGCAGCGCAAGGCGCTTGAGTCGTTCAAGTGCGCGCTCGAGGTCGGCCTCGACGTCGATGCGCTCCAGGGTTTTGCGTCGGCCGCGCTGCAGCAGAGAGCAGGGAACCGTAGCAGCGGCAGCAGCACTAGTGAGGAGCTGCTCTTTGCGCTGCGCAAGGTGCTCGAGCGCGAGCCGCGTGATGCAGGCACGTGGAACGCGCTCGGCGTGCTGCAGCTGCGGCTCGGCCGTGCTGCCGACGCGCGTGACTCGTTTGTCCGTGCACAAGCACTCGTAACCGCGTCACCCTGGGACGCGCAGCCGGCGCGACTCAGTGGACTGGCGTGGAATGCCAGCGTCGCAGACATTAGCGTCGCAGTCGCTAGCGATGCTGCAGCGCTTGCAACTGCGTTCAGCAACGCAGTCACGGCTGTCAAGGCGCACGCAACGACAGCGGCGCCGACTCGCGTGCTGCTTGCAGTGCTCGATGCGCAGCGGCAGTTCCACGATGCAGATGTATCGGGTGCACTGCGCGCGCTCGCAGCGCTGCTCGAGTCGGAGCTCACAACGAGCGAGCGCGACGCAGTCGCTGCTGTCGCGCTCGCGATCGCAGGGCTCGCATCTAGCGACAGCGCGCTGCAAGAGCTCGTGCAGCGCGTACGCGCGCTGAGCAAGCAGCACTTGGTGGACGAGCGCATTGCGGCGACGCAGCTCCACATTGTCGAGATGCATGACCGCGCGCGCGGCTGCGACGCCGACGTGCAGTCACTGCTCGATGTCGTGCGCGCTGGCGACGCACCGCCATCGACTGTGTGGCCGCGTCTGGCGTTTGCAATCGCCGACTTCCAGGACCTTTCGAGCGCGCACGAGCTCCCGCGTGTGCTCGCAGCTGCCAAGTCGCTGCACCCGCCAAGCGGTGAAGACGCGCGTGACGCTGCGTACGCACAGGCGCTTGCAGCGCTTCTGCTCGACGATTCGCAGCAGCACGGCAGCAGCAGCGACAGCGCGGCTGCAGCAGTGCGTGCGACTCGGAAGCTCGTGCGCATGGTGCCGTGGGAGCCGTTCGCGTACGCGCTCGTAGGTGCCGCGCTGCTGAAGCGCCACGCGCTGCTACCGGCAGGCGACGCGCAGCGCCAGTCGCTCACAAGTGCGGCGCTCGTGCTTGAACATGGCGTGCGCGTTGCGGAGAGCGCGTCGACCACCACGCACGCGTTCGCGCGCGGGCAGCTCCAGTGGCTGCAGAGTGTCTGCTACGTGCAGCTCGGCGACACGGCGCGTGCGTCGACAGTCGCTGCGGACGCACTCGCGTGGGTCGAAGCCGCCAAGACGCAGTACCCGTCACAGGTGCTAGCGCTCGACCTGCTCGCTGCGCGGCTGCAGGCAGCCGTCGACCCGGTCGCGAGCGTTAGTCAGTACCGTGCAGCACTCGCGCGGCTCACGACGTCGCCAGCGTCGTCTGTGCGTACAGTACCTGTGCTGTGCGAACTCGGCGCCGTGTACGAGACTGCAGGACTGCTCGACTGCGCGCTGCAGGTCTGGAAGGCCGTCGCGTTACTGAGCACGCGTGCCGAGCAACCACCGACGGCCGGTGGCTTCTTTGCGAACGTGCGTCTCGCGCTCGTACACGGCGCCAAGCAGAACACCAAGGCGGCGAAGAAGCAGATCAAGAGTGCAGCTGCGCTGGCACCGAGCCCCGAGTCGACGCAGGCGATAGTTGCAGCGTTTGTCGAGAGTGTGCTCGCCAAGTGCTCGTAGTTGTGGCCAAAGCTAGGCATGTGAGTATGTGGGGGTGAGTCGGCAGCACGCACCAATAGGTAGAACCAAAAGCAACTCGTCTACCCTATAACAATGGAACACAGACGATGCCTTCACTCGGATGTATACATGTATGTGCAGCATGTAGGACACATGCGCGTGCTGGAGCTCAGACCGTCTCGTCGTGCGGCCCGAGCGCCTGCAGCAGCACGTACTCGTCATTCGGCAGCAGCAGCAGCGTGTAATGGTTGCTGCCGCTCACGAGGAAGCCGTGCTCGCGCTGCGTCCACGACACGAGCGCATCGGGAAAGCCCCAGACGAGCACAGCGGCCCACGGCACGACGCCGCTCTTGACAGCGCGCGCTGCACGGTCGACGACATTTGCGCTGAACTCGCGCGCGAGAAGGCCGCGCCAGCGCACGGTCGCGAGTTCACGCTCCGACTCGAGCGCAAACAACTCGGGCTCGCCTGTGAACGTCGAGACGTACGGCTCGGGTGCCTTGCGCTGCAGCAGACCCGTAAGACGGCACGCTACGAGTCCGAGCCAGTCGTACGCCTGCTGCACCGCCGCGAGCAGTTCGTCGCGCGTGTTGACTGGTCGTGCACTGCTATTGCTGCTGCTGCTGTTGGTCGTAGCTTCGGTCTGCGTGCCTGCCATACGACGGAAGAACGCGCCAAACTGCGGCAGCGCGATGTCCTGCAGGTGCGTCCACTCGCCGTTCACTTCGACGCGCTTGCGCTCGAGCGAGTCGTCGTCGCCAAAGATGAGCGTGCGCGCTGCACCGCGTTCGTTGTAGGCGCACACAATCATCTCGAGCGGCGCAAAGCGCGTCTCGAGGCACTTCACGACGCGGTCGCGGAACAACGATGGCTCGCCTGATGCAAACGCTTTCGCCTTGAGGTCGAGCGTGACGACGTACCGCTGAGTCACTTTCGCGTACGTTGCTGCAGGTCGGCAGTCCTTGGGTACAGCAGTGGCGCCGTATTTGGTGCCGACGAGCCCAAGTTGCTCGTACGTCAGCGCGTCAACAAGCAGCAGAAGCTCGCCGCTCGGCAACAGCATCGCCGAGTTGCTCGCGTCTATCGGCAGGTTCTTCGCGATCATGTACACCGAGCCCTGCAGTACGTACTCGCGTACAAAGTGGCGAGACAGCAGCAGTGCAAGCGGTGCCGTGACTTCGTAGAAGAAGCTCGTCTCCCACTTGAGCGACTGCGCGAGCTCGACGCCCTTGGACGTCGGCAGACACACTTCGAGCTGCTGCCCCATTGCGTGGCCGTCGATCACTTCGCGGTGGCGCGTCTTGCCATGTTGCAGCGACGAGTGCCACGCGAGCATGCGCGCGAGCGACGGGTGCGCGCCACTTGCACGTGGCTCGGTGCCAACGATGCGGCCATTGCGCTGGTCCTTTGCGCGCTTCTTGCCACCGCTCACCATGACCGTGTGCTGTTGCTCTTGCTGGTAGTAACGTGTCTGTTGTGTGTCGTTGGCTTGGTGCAACTCGCTTGGTGCAGCTCGCTTGTGATGTCCGCACTCGTGTGGACTACATATATTATACGTGGTTGACTTGTATTACATGTGACCACACAATTGTCACGCCACTATCCCGCTGGATCAGTGGTTCGAGAGTGCGCATCCGACAGCAATCACAAGGGACCACACCTGCCAGCCGCACGCTTGCGACTGACAAGCAACAGGACGTCAGCGGGTACAAGTATGAGCAACGCGAGTGGCATCAGCAACACAAGCGGCATGCAGAGTAACGACACGGGCGATCTGCAGCACGACCTGCACCAGTTCGATCGCTCTGGTATCATTAGCAATAGCAGCGCGAATGGTCTCTCTGGCCGCAAGCACGCGCGTCCATCGACGCCAACCGCAGCGACAGAGACAGCAGCAGCGTACCAGCAGCAGCTCATGCATCAGCAACGACTCCAGCTCCAGCAGCAGCAGCATATGCAACAGCAGCAGCATTTCCAACACCAGCAGCACCTCCACATGCACGCGCAGAACCTCCACCTCCAGGCACTGATGGCGCAGAGCACAATGATTAGTGGCGACGCAACTAGTGGTAGCGTGACGTCGAGCGCCCACGCGCTTGTCACTGGCAGCGGCATGAGCATGATGAGCGAGCTGCACGCACCTCTCGACGATGCGTCCGAGCCCGAGGACGAAGACGACCCAGCAGACGCGGACGAGACCGAGGAGGACGACGTCGTAGCTTCCGAGGCAGCTGGTGCTGACGCAACAGCAGCAGGCGCCAGCGCGAGTGCGTCGCCAACAAATGCCTTGCCGCCGTCGGGTGCGAAGCGCATGCGGCTGACGCTCGGGCAGAAGCGTGAGGTCGTCGATCTCGCGGCGAGCAAGAAGTTTACGCACCGAGAGCTTGCCGAGCAGTTCAACGTCGGCCGCACGACGATCACCAACATCTGCCGGCAAGAGGACCTGATCCGCACCGAGACCGACTCGGCCGACGCGGTCAAGAAGCAGCGCAAGACGACCAAGTTCACGTACGACATGAAGGTGCTCGACGAGTGCCTCCACAAGTGGCGCATGGAGATGAAAGTGAGCAGTCCGGACACGCGCGTCACTGGCACCGTGCTCCAGCAGCGCGCGTTGGAGCTCTCGGCCAAGATCTTGCAAGAGCCGTTTGCGAACTTGCCCGACAAGGTCCGGCAAGCGCTCGCCAAGTTCACGGCGTCGAACGGCTGGCTCGACGGCTACCGCATGCGTTTTGGGTCGTTCACCTCCAAGACGCTCGTGGGCAACCAGAGCGTGATCAAGACCGTCGACCTCCAGACGCGCCTGCGCGAGCTCCACCATAGCCTCAGCGGCGTCGAGCTCCAGGACATCTGGACCGGCAGCGAGTTTGCGATCGTGACCAAGCCTGGAGCTGCTGCTGTCGCGACCATCGACCCGGCAGCGGCCGCTGCTGGTGGCTCGACAGTCGCCGACTGTGTCGCGACCGGGCGATTTACGCTCGCGCTGTTTGCGAGCGCGGCTGGCGAGGTGTTTGACCTCCAGGTCATTGGCGTCGATCGCAGTCCCGCGATACTCGAAAGCGTCGACGTGCGCGAGACGTTTCGCATCGAGTACGGCCACTCGAAGACCGGGTGTCAGGTCGCCCACACGACGGTCGCAATGCTCAAAGCGCTGAACGCACTTGCGAAGACGCGCAAGCGCACGTTCCGCGTCGTGCTCGACAGCGCCGTGCCGCACGTCAAGGCCGCGATGATCCTCGACTCGCAGGGCGACCACCGTACGTTCTTTGTGTTTGACCACCTGCAGATTTACTTTTTACCGCCAAACGTCAAGCCGCCGCGGTGCCATCCGTGCCACCTCGGTCTCGTCCAGGCGTTCAAAGCGCGCTTCCGCTGCGAGCTCGTCGAGTCGCTCTATAGCGCGTATCGGCAGCATCGCGCACTACAACAACAGCACGATGGGTCGTCGTTCGAGCCACTGCGGTACGTGCACACGCGCAACGTGTTTCACTGGTTCCACGTCGCGCTGCGGAGCCTCGACAAGCGGCTCGTACAGACGTGCTGGGTCCACAGCGGCCTGTTGCCAACCCAGGCGCTCATCGTGCTCAACATGAAGGAGCACGCAGCTACTGGCAGTTCAGCTACTGCTAGTGCTACCGTCGCGACTGGACCCCCAGGCAATGCTGACGCGCCTACATCAACGACTACAACGACGAGCGCCAACAGCAGTGCAGCGCCAGCGACAACACTACCGAGCGCCGCAACGATCTACCGTGACCTACAGACGCTGCTGTACGACGTCGCGCTCGCAGCGCCCGATTTTTTGCAGTCGATCGGCGTGACCGACCCGTCGAACGCGCAGGCGTACGCCGAGCTCGAGGGCCACGCGACCGTGTCGGACTCGGGCGTCGACGAGGCGCAGATCATCCGGAACGTGCTTCAGAAGAACGACTTTTTGCACACAAAGCGCCTCGACGACGCCGTGCGCGCAGCCGGGCAGTTCGAGACGCCGCGCGACGTTGCTGACGAGCCGTGTCCGCATCCCGACCAGGTCCTCGCAGCCGTGAACGTCATCAAGCAGTACGTGCGACTTGCCAAGGACGCACCACCTGACCTCGTCGACACTGTCGTGCAGCTCAACAAGGTCAAAGCCGCGCTCCGTGCGCGTGTAAACACTGTGCACATTGTGTAGCAAGCTTAGTAGTCGTGGGACGTGCCCAGCAGTATAGACAGAGACAGAGACGATTGCGTGCGATAGTGATGTGGACGTGATAGATAATGAGACGGTGAGTGTAGGTCCGAGCCACCCACCTACTACTGCTACAACTACTGCAGCTACTCTCACAGCAGCAGCATCGCGTTGGTCGATCGCGGCGACGTCGCCTCTCCAAAGCCGCCATCGGCTTCACCATGGCTCCGCACGCCACCAAACAGCGGCGCGTCATCGAGCGGGAGAATGCTGCGCTCCGCGATCGCGCGCTGCTCGGCCGCGCGCTGTGTCTTGGCGTACGAGATGAGCGTGCGCAGTGCGCTCAGGAGCCAGTCGCGATGACCGGCACTCGACGTCTCGAGGTCGAGCGTCCGGTCGGTAAACACAATCGAGAACGAGCACGCAACGAGCGCGGCGCTCGTTGGGTACTTGCGGAACACCGCAGTCTGCCGGCCATCGAGCACTTGGAGCGCAAGCGCGAGGTCGACCGAGTCGCTCAGGCGCGCGCCGCGCTTGTGCTGCCACTGGAGCGAGCCGCAGTGGTTGCAGTGGAGCCGCGTCGAGTGCGGTCCGCCGCGGCGGCCGTACTTGAGCAGCGGGAAGAACATGTTGACTGCCTGCACGAGGTAGAACCGGTGCTTACCACCGAAGCGAAACGCGAGCTCGACGATCTTCCACCGCGCGCCTTCGATCGACTCGAGCTCTTCGTCCGTGTAGTGGAACGACTTTTTCTTGCGCCGAAACAGCGGCAGCGACTCGAGGAGCCGCGGCGCGAGGCGTCCAAACGGCGTCTTCTTGCGTCGCTGCGCGTTGGCGCTATCGAGTGTGTGGCTGTTGCTGGTGTCAGCGCCACTGCTACTACTGTCGAACGGCGTCAGAGGCATCGTCGGCGTTGCTAGAGCCGCGACTGTGCGCATCGGTACAGGACACGAGTTGCCACGTCGTCGCGCTGGTTTAACGCGCCGCCGGTCCGAGTCGTCCTGGAGCCCGAGCACGAGGCGCCGCACGCTCGCCGATAGGTCCTGCGGCATCTCGGCCTGCGGGAAACAGCTCGGCACAAGCGTCTGCGTCGTCGTCGTCTCGACCATGAGCGCGTCGAGCCCTGCGCTCGTCGCGTCATCAATCACGACGGCAGCGTCGTCGTCGCGGTCAGTCGCGTCCGTGTCGGCAAGCGAGTCGCTCTCGCTACTGTCAACATCGTCGTCGTCGTCGCCGTCGTTGTCCTGGTTCGACTGCGTCAGCACGTCCGCGTCGCTGGTCGCCACCATCACGCTCACGCTGCTGATGCGGTGCATGAGCCTTCGGACGCTCGCGGCCCTGTGTCGCGCATCAAAGCAGAGCTCTTCGTCACCACCGTCGTCGTCGCTGTCGTTGCCATTGAGACTGTGCTGCGACAGCGCATGGCTCGCTACCACCGCGCTGTCGCTGTCGCTACTGTTACTATCGCTCGACCCGTGACTGGCAAAGCGGACACTCGCTGGCGCTTTTGCTTCAAGCGTTAGGCGGCTCTCCTCCTCCTGTTCGAGCAGCGTCTCGAGCTCGTTGTTGTCCATCGCGTCGTCTGGCGTCGCACCGTCAAACGGGTCAAACGCTGCGTGCAGGTCGGTGAACGACAGTGCGAGCAGCACGTCGCGCCGATCGACTTCGTCAGCGCTTAGTGCATACGTTGCGTCTGCGCTAGCAGTGCCTGAGAACGACGTGCGCGTGCCATCGTCTTTTGTCTTCCCCATTGTCATTGCATGGTAGAGCGGATCGATGAAGAGCGCCGAGAAGCGCGAGTTGCTGCCACTCACGCTCGGGCGGTGCTGATTATTGTTGTTGCTGCAGCCATTGTGCTGCTGCTGCTGCTGGTAGCTGTTCTTGCGGCCTCGTGTTGCGCCGAGCAAGTCGCCGAGCTGCGTGATCGACTTGCGCGCGCCAGCACTAGTATCATCCGTCGACGCGTCTGCCGCGTGGCTGCCGCGACGCAAGATCTTGCTCAGTATGTCGACGTTCGACGTGCGCTCGCTATGCACGCGCATGTTGCTTGCTTGCCTGCTTGTGTGTGTGTGTGCGACTGTGTGGATGCCTGCACAGGCGCTCGCTACTACTCGTGCGCTTGCTTGCGGTCGGCGAATGAGCAGGCGCCACCGGACCTGAAGCACTCAGACACTCGCACGCTTGAGGCAGCAAGTGGCAAGCACGCATATGCGAGTAGACGCGGCTGTTACAACTATTTCGAGCCATCACGCAGAAAGGTGTAGATGGTGGCTTCAAGACGGAACGCTTTCAAAAGGGTATGCGAATACAGGAAACGATGCAATAGACAACATACCAGAGTGCATGGCAGGCGGGAGATGGATATCGCGCAGCAGAGAACGCGCTTTCATTGCGACAACGAGAAATAGCAAGCCATTTGTCAAGCGACAGATTTCCTTTGGCAGATGTAACAAGAGCGTGCGGCACGAGCATGTAGTGAAGGTGGCAGCACAAGTCACGAGTCGTCCATCGACCAAATGGCGTCGGAATTCACACCTGCGCCTTGTGCAGCACGCCGCCTCCACGCGAGTGGAGAGCCTGCTGTATCCGTCGTGCCAGCAGCTCACTGGCTACTTGAGCTGCACGCTTGGTAACGAAAACAGGACTTGCGTGCAGGTCTCTTGACTATGGAAGTCTCTTGGCAGATCCACGCCACTTGCTCTTCACTCTTTCTTGATCATGGTGCCAGAACGGATGCCGATTCGCCAAACTCGAGACTCGACTGTTTTCGTTCACATCAATCGATGGTTGGCAAGTTTGGGAAATGCTGTAGCGCGAAGATCCCATCGCAACAACTGGTCATGAAGGCACGTGCTCAACGTAACGTGAATGCTGGGGTGCATCACTCGAGGCATCTTGTCGAGTCGTGTGCATTGTACAGTCCCCGACAGTGGTTTGTGAACATGAACATATTTTAGTGTGTCGGAATCAAAACTCATTTTTTCGTATTCATACGTGCTCAAATGAAGCCAAAACGATTGCGGATCGAACGCACCAAAACCAAAAATCAGCTTAATTAGTTTCCAATATATGTGAAAGAAAAATAATCTATACCATTCGCTGATTTGTTGGACACTGTATCCTATACGCAATCGGATGCACTAAACTGTGAAATCGCATTATCCGGCAATTCTATTTCACTGCATACGCGATCCGTTTACCTAATAGATTCGGTGT
>JAADWX010000555.1:0-19284 GCA_023336405.1 Globisporangium echinulatum | reverse complement strand
TCAACCCTTCTGGGTACAACGATGCTCACGCGGTTCGCAAACTTACACAGTAACATGATGCGCAAAGAGCACACACAGTCTGTCAATCCCACGTATCACCTCGATGAAAGCCTCATACACGCTAGTTCGCTTTGCGCACAGCTGACGTATCATGCACACCAGTCGATGACGCTAAGATCGCACACGCGCCACACACAAAGTTTCAACCCTTTCAGGTACAACAATGTTCACGCGACGTGTACACTCAAATAACGACACACTGCACGATTCACACAAAGAATCGCATGCACATCATGCATGCGATCTGTCACACGCGCGCAAAGAATCGCACATCACGCAACACACAAATTCGCACACGATTGCTCGCGACGGGGATCGAACCCGCGCTCCTGCGTTGCCACAGTGTGCATGCCCATCGCAGCACGAGCAGAGGAGGAGAAAGGCAGGCGATCGATTTCAGCAAAGTGCAGCGTGCGTACCGCGATGCAGGTGGTAATGGCTGAGCGCGGTCACAGGAGAGAGACCAGTGTGCTCGACAGTCTGTCAAAAGTGAATGGTGGGAGCGACAGCGGCGAGCGCAAACGCAAAGGGGCGAGCTTGTTTGTTTCGCCCCTCCTCTCCACTCCCAATAAACCGATGTGAGGTTTGTCTGTTGGTTTAAAACCTACTGTTGGTTTTTAGTGGCACTTGCGAGCGCTCACAATGCATCTTAATAGTGGACCCCGCCAACAGAATCAGCGGCTCATTGATGAATTTGCTAGCTAGTGCACAAGCCGAATAGTGGGCGAGCGATGGATGTTTGTGCTAAAACTGTTTTCTGGCGTTTTCTCAGCCTACAGAGAGAGATAGGCCATTTCCTCACACCTGTGATTCCGAGCCAAAAATTGATGAAAGAGCCACAGAGCCAACAACGCTTGATTTGTTACCCATTATTATTAACCCTGGTCGTGCCACATTGACCACACAACCGCCTGTTCAATGATATGTACCAGTGGTACCACCCTGTACCGCTATTTTGGTACTCGTCGGAGCGGTCGGAGCGGTCGGAGTGTTTATGATATAGTTGAATGTATCGGCTGGCGCAAAAAACACGTTCTAAGAAGATGTCCATGCACGTAACACAAATATATCTTGAGCGCTCAATTCGTCCTTTAATTTACTTGCTCGTGTACAATCTACTCGCTCGTGAATCACGCGTCGCAGCTCCGATCGCTTAGACAAAACCTTCTCGACTAATTGGCGATTCAGATCGCCGCATCCAGACTGTGCGCCACCTCGACGCAATCTTCTATCACACGTTTCGGGCTTGAGCTTGGCTTTCTGTTGACGCCGTCACATGATATTGCTGCGTGAGACGCCAAACCGCTTTGCCACGTTGTGACTGTTACTGTGCTGCAACTGCGAGATGATCTGTAGCTTTTGTACTGCTGTAATCTTCTTCTTCAATCTTCGATCGCGACTTGAAGCATTCTGCGTGGGCGTAGCGACGTCGCTGCTGTCGCTGTCCATCCTGCTTGTCCTGTAGGTTTCAAATAGTGTGGTTCGAGAGCAGGAGCACATCTAGACGCACGACATAACAAATCCTATACCCTTAAAAACATGCTAAGCGTACAAGTACGTGCGCAAACTGTATTATGAGGAAATGATGGTTCCTCTTATCACAGGAAATACAGTAGTAACGAGGGCGACCTTGTAGCATAGAGCTCGCTCATAGACGCGAGTTCGATGGCGGCACTCTTGTCGATCGAATATGTCTTTGAATCTAATCCTGTCGCTCTAAGTATGGTCCCGCCTGAGCGTACGGCAGTGCGCGCACGAAGTGGTTGTATCGTAGCGCTCTTACGTTCCTGAGTGACGAGCGGGTCAGGTCACTTGATGAAGAGCCTCGCCTATGGCGTATAGCATTGGAGGGCCTAATCGAGCTGCTCGATGTCGCTGATTTTGGCTGCGACTCAGATTACCTACTACTCGGAGCTGATAGACTGCATCTGTTGCTTCTGATGCTGTAACTGTGACTTGCTTGAGCTGTTTCTAATGTCTCGATTCTATTTTGAAGTCAATTGAGCGACATGAACTAAAACGGATTCGTTCAGTCGCATTCGCACAACAAACAGTATATAAATTACACTTCATCATTCGCACTTTACGTATCCAGCACAGTAAGACCGTGTCGACTGTGTGCGGAACATCATCTGAGAGTTCGATTGCCTGGGTGCAGCAACATGCGTGCAGTGACAGCAAGCGATGACGACAGCAGCAGCGAGCGCCACCGCTACGAGCAGACGCACGCAAGTGACGCCAGCGCAGTCGAGGAGATGATACACGAGCAGGAGCAGCCACTGCTCAGTCCGTCTCTGAGTGAGCCAAGATCTGCTGACGTACGCTCCACCGTAGCGTCTGCGACCGGCGCACGCATTCTCCACGCGCTGCCGCAGTTCTCGCAGTGGCTCCAAGGCGCGAGCTCGCAAGCGCAGCTGCAGATACACGACCTGCAGCATCAGGACTCGAGCGGCACCGGTCTCTCCCTTCAAGGGCCGTCTCTTCGTGAGCACCCGAGCGACGTTCACAGCAATGCGATAGCGCCTGAACGTCATGCTGCGCCGACCGCTGCTGCGCACATGCCGAGTGAGCACTACCGGTCCGATGGTGCACCACTCAGTCGACGTCGCGCCTTGTCTGCACAAGATGCGGCTGCGAGTGACTTGCTCCAGTCATCATCAGCGCTCCACGACCAGCGCGGACGTCGCTCTCCGCGCTTTGGCGCAGCGATCGAGAGTAGCAGCACTGTGACGCCACTCTCACTCGGAGCTCCGCCACTGACACTAGGAACGAACAGCGCTGAGAGCGCTAGACCTATCGCGACCGCTGGTACTGCCGCAACAGCAGAAGTAGACGACGCGACCGAGCCGCTGTTTGCGGCTACTACAGGTCTGCCACCGCCGCCTCCGCACGACGCAAACGGCGGTACTGGCGACGACCAGAGCGCGCTTGACGAACTCCAAGTGCTCTTTCGGCGCTGCCACCACTCGCTGCCGTTCGTCGGACTCTTCATTATCTACTTTGCGTATCAGCACACGACTGGGATCGTCGTGTTTGTCGTCGGGACCGTCGCGATCATGGGGCTCGACCAGCGCGTGCGCGCGCAGATCGCACTCAAGGACCGCGCGAGCGTCCCGCATCTCCTCGGCGTCGTGCTCATGTGCGCTGTCGACACGCTCGCGCTCTGCTGCATCGACGGCGAGCTGAATCCACTGCGGCACTTGGCCAAGACGCTCGATAGTCGCAATCGCAGCGGGACAACGATGCACGACAGCGTTGTCTGGGATGTGCTTTGGACCGTCGTTGTGAACGGTACGACCTATCGGTGTTTCGTACAGACACAGTACATCACGGGCTGCTTACGGTCGTTGATGATTGCGTACTGTGGCTGTATAGACTTTATCATTCGACTCTGGAGCGTCGCAGCAAAGGCTATAGTCGCTGTCGTCAGGGCCGACAAGATGTGCTGCAAGCGTCAGCAGCCAGCGAGCGAGGCGAGAAGCAGCGCAGTTGCATCTGCGTCGTCGCTGTTTACAGACAGCAACAGCAGCGACAGTGACTTGGAAAGCGGTGAGCGCGACCACGCGCGGCCACTCGAGTCGCCGCACCGTGCGCCATCAACTGTCGCGTTCTACCGCCGCAAGGTACTGTCTGTCTGTGCGTCCCGCGGTCGAGAAGCGACTGCTTGATCGACTTACTTACTGCTATATATCCACTTTGCTTGCTGGTGCGACTGCCGACACGTAGCGCAAGCTGTACGGCATCATCGAGCTCATCTCGATCTTTGTGCGTTCGCTCCTCGCTGGCGTGCCCTGGTGCAGCTACTACCAAGTACGACACGCGAGTGCTGCTGCAGTTACTACTATCCTATTTCTCGGTCAGCTGCGTCGATAGGTCGCAGCTCACTCACACGCATTCATACATGCACGTGCCCACGCGGTCACATAGCTCTGCGCGTCCAAGTTCATTGCCGACACGTTCACGTTCGGGTACATCTTCATCAAGGTACGTACGTACACGTATGCGAGTCCAAGCCGTGCTGCTGTGAGCTACACAGTGGCTATAGCCTCCGCCATCTCGGAAGCGACGCAGGTCAGTGCATTGACGCGACACGGTTCTATGTGCATGTCGATGCATACACTACCAGGCCGTGATCCTTGGCGCACAGGCGCGGCGTATCGTCGCGCTCGTGCGGTCGTTCCTCACGCTCGGGCTCGAGTTTGGCGTCTACGTCTCGCTTGCTGATGTCACAGAAGCCGGGTCGCCCGACTGCTCGATCTGCTACGACGACATGCAGCAGCCCGTGAAGCTCGCGTGCTCGCACATGTTTTGCGAAGCGTGCGTGACCGAGTGGTTTGACCGCGAGCGGTCGTGTCCGCTCTGCCGCGCGAGCATGGCGACGAGTCTCCACAGTAGCAATGGCAGTGACACTGGCACTGGCAGTCGCACTGACGACGTCAAGCCCCAGTACCTCGACGGCAGCACGAGTCTGTTCCCGCAGCTGTTCTAGCACAGTCTGACTAATGGCTAAGCAGCGTAAGAGGCGGACACGGTCGTTGCGATAGTATAGTCGGACCGAGTATGTATCATATGCATGGAGACTCCGCTACTGTCCGAGTCGTACTTGTTGGATTCGCGTGGTTCGTCAGTCAGTCATGATAGAGCTCGACGTCAGCGAGTGAGCGACGCGATCGTGACGGTGCCGGGTTCGGAGAGCCGTCCGAGCGTGAACTGCCGCGACAGCGTGCCTTCGAGCACAGCCCACTCTTTCGGGCCCTCGAGCACACCAAACGATTTCATGTTCGTGTCGCTGCGAACGCTGTTGGTCGACAGTTGCGGTGCTGCCATTGGTGGTGGCAGTGCTGCCATTGGTGCTGTCGCTGCTGTCGACAGCGGTGTCATCTCGACGACTTTGAACTGCATGCGCACGTGGACGTCGATCTGGAAGAGGTCGCTTGCGTCGTCGCTGACAATCGTCATCTCGACTGGACACGCAGCGTGCGACACCGGACAGATTGACACGCGGCGGTGCTGGCAGAAGAACCGGATCGCGTCGTAGATGTCGCCACCGCTCTGTGTGCGCGAGCTGCCGCGGAGCACGCGCTCGACAAACACAAGTGCGCGCGCTTCCGTGTACTTGGTGAACCGGTTGGTTGGTGACGTTGGGAGATCTGGTGGTAGTGACGATGTCGATGGTGATGACTCGATGCTGCTGCTGACCGCACGCTTGCAGCTTGCAGCGACGCGCGCAGTCGTGCGTTCGCGCTTTGTGCGCTCCTCAACGCAACGGACAAACGCCATAACACGCATGACGAGGTGCTTGACGACGCCCGAGACCGTGCCGTACTCAGACCGGACGGTGTCGCTGTCGCTGTTGTTGTTGCTGCTGTCTGCTGCTGCGACGGCAATAAGCGTCTCATCGACGAGCACTTGGTCGCGCTCGAGGTCTTTGATGATCTGGATCATGCTCAAGTTCTTGCTCGAGCGCCGCTGCTGCTGCTCGTGCTGATACATGTGTTGGTCGTGCTGCTGTTGTTGCGGGGGGCCACTGCTGTTGCTGCGACTGAACGACGACTGTTGTGGATCGTACCGGTCGATGCGGTTCCGCAGCCACGTGAGCGAGACGCAGAGCGGAAGGTGCCGTGCGAGTACGTCGCGGTACTGACTCACGTTCTGCGTGTCCCGGATCGACTGCTCGAGTACGTACAGGTGGAACATGCAGACGCGGTCGAGTGCACATGCCCATGACTCGGACGCGTCTTCACCGCCGTCGCTGTCGGCGACGTCAAACGTGTAAACGCTGTACGCCACTTGCGACGCACGACCAGTGTGTGATGTAGTTGTCGCATTTGGCGTGCTTTGCATCGAGCCAGGAGTCGGAACGAGGACTTGGAGCTGGTGGCGCCTCGCGACATCAGCAGCCGCACAAGTATCGTTACTACGACTCGTACAAAACGGCGATGCAGCTGGGACTCTGCGCACTTGGCAGCCGTGAAGCTTGATCGCGCGTGGCGCATGCTCGACGTCACATGCTGGCGATGGCTGGAGCGCGTCCGTGAAGAGCCACGACAGCGAGCTCGGGAGCTTGAGCTTTGTGCTGAGGCCAGCGAGCGGCAACGCAGAGACGCCCGAGAGATGTGGTGGAGACGAACTGCTCTCGTCGCGCGCTGGGATCATCTCGAGCTTGCCGTACTCTTCCGAGAGCGTGCACCACATGCGCTGGCCAAGTGGTCCCATGCCACTTAGACCACAATCACTACCCTTACTACTACTACTGCCAAAGAGCGCCTGTGCAACTGTTGTGGGCCGCACCACCATATTTGGCGCCTGCACGAGTGTCAAGTACCCGGCTTTGAGGTACCGCGTGCCATCCAGCTTCTCTATACTAAAGCTCTTCATGATCGCAAGCAGCTCAGTGTGCAGCAAATCGACGCCAGCGTCCGAGACCTGCTGCTCCCAGTGCAGACGCTGGATCGTGAACCAGAGCTGCCGAATGCGCTGCCGCGCGTCGCTCTGCGAATGCAGCAGTTGGATCGACGCGTTGAGGAACACGTCGCAGTCGGCATCTGCAGTCGACGTGTCTGCTGCTGCGCACTTGTCTGGTAACAGACCAGTCGATGCGGACGAGCTGCCTGAGTCGACTGGAAGCGACTCGATGTGCAGTGTCGAAATAGCAGCTACGTCGACTGGGGAGCTCTCGTCAGCAGCAGCAGCAATGCATGCGTTTACAGTTATTTCGGCGTCGCACTGCGATGCACGTCGCTCAGTATGTGCACTGTCCGTCTCAGTGCTACTCGGTGTGTCGACGTTCGGCTGGGAAACAGTTGGTGCGAGCGCGTGCGCTTTGGAAGAAACACCAAGTCTGTTTGCTGTCGCAAGTGTGAGATCGAGATCACTGCCGTCCGACTGCGACCGCATCATGCGACGCAGTCGACTCATCGGCGACGAGCGTGCTTTCGGATGCATCGCTACAGGTTCTACTTGCTGGAAACTCGGACTACTCGGTTCTGCGGCGCTCGACGAGAATTGCGACGGCTGTAGAGGGTGGTCGACAGTAGTAGTGCCGACAGCAAGCGCAGTCGCACGCGTGTCATTTGACTTTGACTTTGCGCCATTGGCTGGCAACAGCATCTCGACCGCTGCTTGGACCACGTCAACTTCCTGTGCTGCCTCGCAGTCGAGCACGACGGACGGCTTCCTGCGCGTGAACGACAGCGTGCGCATCGCGAGCGTCGTCACCACCGAGACTTGATGAGCAGTGATGCGATGGGCAAAAAGCTATTCCAGCAGTGCCGTTTCGATGTCTTTCAACGAAGACTGATGTTCGTCAAATGACGTTTGATAGGATTGTTGGAAGCTGCTTTGTACCGCGAAATATTTCATCGAGCTGTAGAAAGCTATCCATTTCCATATTTGCTGAAAGCGACGTTTTGATCTCAGTACAGTTTTCGCCTATATTTAATCTCATATGTTATATTTCAATTGAGCTGATATTTTGTATAATTGATGTACCTAACTAACAATACAACTAGAATCGATATACTGTGAATGTATACTAATAGCAATTTCGACGTGACCTACATAATGATTTCACGATTCTACTGCCATTGTATTAAGTTAGTATGTGGCATTTACAGTTGCGAGAATGTCAGTAGTTCGGAGTTGCTTTGTTATACGCATTTGGTCGATCCGTATAGCATCTCCGTCTGTCATTGTCATGCACAGTCGATGCAGACATTTCGGTTCTATGTATGTGCGTGTTTGCATCTGTGTATATGTCTCGCTCGCTGTTTGCACAGTGTCTCTGTTGCTTTGCTGTTGCTTGCTTTTCGTTGCTAATACACCGACCGCTGCTGCTGCTACTGCCAAACGGCATGGCGATGTTCGCCGAGTGCTGCCTCAGCTGTCCCATCTATCGAGCGTCTTTTTTAATACTTCAAACGTTGTCCACGACACGGCGACCGACGGCGCGTGTACGAGCAGACGCGGATACACGCCGCGGAAAAAGCCTGGAAGGCCCTCTTGCGCCTTGATCTGCACGAGCGCGTCGAGGAGACCGCGGTACTGCACGCGCATCTTGGGCTCGCCGCCGAGCTTGAGCTGTTAAACAGACCAGTCACAAGTGAGTAATGTCAGTTATTCGGGTGTGGGCACCACTTCAGAATCAGAAATGAGACCGAGTCCAAGTCGGATAAGATGAAGTAATAATGCAGCAGTGCATACCGGCGATGCGTTCGATGCCGTGTCCTTGATCGCACACGACGCTGGCACCGTGAGCGCAACGCCACGACTCGTGAGCTGCGAACACCGCGAACGAGACGGACACTGCGGATGAACAATCGAATCGGCCCATCATGACGAGAGACGCGAGAACCGTAAGCACGGCGCAGCTCAGCGAACGAACGACAATGTACAAACAAGCACCTGCAGCTCGGACGACGCTAGTGCAGCAGTAGCAGTAGCAGCAGCAGCGACGCGCGGCCGTACCGACGGAGCGTCCTGCACGAGCAGCATCTGCGTCTGCAGCCGCGTCTTTGCGACGTCCAATGGGTTTGTCAACACGCCAGCCTGCGGTCGCATGTACACAATGATCGACAGCGTCGTGAGTGATGCACTGCGCTGTCGGATGCGAGCCAGCTGCCTATCATCGCCTCATACGATCCAGTTGTGCGCATACTACGTACGAGAGCTCCTGCCATGGCGCCGGACGCGACGTACGCCGAGATGTTGAGCTCGCCGCTCGGGTTGAGGATCTTCTTGAACGTCTCGTTCGCCGACACCATGATCATGCTGCAGTAGCAGTAGCGACAGCGTGTTGTCAGTCATGTGTAGCCGCCGTCAGTCGCATCGCACTACCACACATACGCACCTGTATGGGAGGTTCATGATGAGCGTTGTCGGGAAGCTCAAGTACAGCGCGCGCATGCCCTCTTGCCGAATGATCTATTGCCCATGAGAGTGCGAATGCGAGCCAGCAATTCGGTTCGTCAGTCACACTATCAGCATACGCTACACTAGCAAACAGACAGCAAAGACGCGACATACCGTCTTGAAGCAGTCGCCGACGCCGTTGTAGTAGCCGAGCTGCAGGCGCTGCTTTACAACCTGCGGACAGCAACAGCAGTAGCAATAGCATACGCCAGCAATGCGTAAGCGACACGTGCACAAGCGCTGCAACAACCGAGTCTGTGCGCATACTCGCACGTACATCCATGGGGGTCATGATCATGTCGTGGCACACTGTCGCGACGACGCCAGCCGTGCCTGCATAGTCCGACAGTCATACAATGTACTCGGTGAGCGCTATTGTCCACTGGCCAGCAGCAGCAACGACTCAATTCGAGTCACGACGCACACACGCACCGGAAGCAATCGGCGTGTGGTCGGCCGTGTCGGCGCCGAGCGACTTCTTCATCGCCTCAAACACCGAGAAGTAGACTGCGTGCGCTGGGAGACTCGCGCTGAGCATCGTGCTGACGCCGCGAAAGAGCCGCAGTGGCCCTTCCTCGGTCACGAGCTTGCGCGCGGTCTGCACGGCCGACAGCTTCAGCGGCTTGCCGTTCACAGGGCAGCGCTGGCACTGCATGTGGGTCTGCAGACACATATCGCA
This sequence comes from Globisporangium echinulatum, assembly GCA_023336405.1. NCBI lineage: Eukaryota > Oomycota > Peronosporomycetes > Pythiales > Pythiaceae > Globisporangium > Globisporangium echinulatum. The sequence goes on along the minus strand of JAADWX010000555.1, from coordinate 9,635 downwards.
GTAGTGACGTCGGGTCAGACGGAGTGCTGAGTCAGTCAGTGACGGTTCGACTGATCACGTAACGTGCGTCGTCATGGCGCATAGACACGCATCCGGAGTCTAAAAGGCGACGCCACCACCAGAACGCTGTGGCGCTCGAGCAACGGATGCTCTGCATCAACCACACTCGTGCACACGACGTCATGGGAATGGCGACGCGTATTGCACGCTCGCTTCCCGATCTCGCTCTCGTCTCTATCTACTACACTGACGCACACGCAGTGGCATGCACGCACCTTGACCGTGTCGATTGGGAAGATGGAGACGTGCTCGGCGACACCAGCGGCCGAGCCGGCCATCATGTGGTGCAGGAAGGAGCCCTTCTCGGGTGTCCACTCCTCCCAGTCCTCATCGATGGTGACAGGCGTCGACGTCGATTCCATGGTTGCGCGCGTGTGTGTGTCTATGTGTGTGTGTGGACACACGTTCCAGCTGGCCGAGCTGCCTGCTTGCCTGGTGAGTGTGAGGGCGCTGCGCACTGCTCGCTCAGTCGTTCGTTCGCCTGCTGCTTGCGCGCTTGGACGCCAACTACCGATCGTTCACACTCGCTCACTCACTGTCAGGAGCTCCTCACACGACTGTGGGCACCACATAAATCGATTGATGCGCAGAGGGCGGCTCCCTTATCGTGCAACCTTCGCTGCTGATCGCGCTACCGTTTCCGGGTCCACAGTCCCTCATTGCGCACCGCGATCGCTGATTGGCTCATGCCACATGAAATAGTGTGGGCCACGCGATTGTATTGTTGAGCAATCGTTGATGGCCACACACAAACACTCGATCGGACAGCATGCGCAAATGGTCCCAGATGATGATGATCATCCCGCTCTCTCTGTCTTATGCACTTTCGTGTATCCGAGTCCGTCGTGAAGGTAATCAAGGACCAGTCAATTAGTGCTTGTCGCCTCATTGAACGTCTGCGCGACGCGTATTCCTGATTGCGAGCCGACTTCCACAACTTCGACGCGCAAGCCGCAAACGAGTGGCGCCACGCACGCGGTGGCACACGCCCGACAGTGGCATCCCATCACGTCCTGCACTCGAGAAAGGGCAGGATTCATACAACGAACAAGTTAAACGCGACATTTCACAGCAATTCGATTTATCGGATGAGTGGCATGTCAGTGAGCTAGCTGACCGGCACGAGCGAGCGATCAAGCAGCAAGTGCTTGCGCCGATCGACCACTGCCCTGTTGGTGCTACTACTCGAACAATCGAGCCGCTGTCGCCGTCGTCACGGTAGTCGCGACGCACTCCCTAGCTGTACTAGCACGACCGCTTCCTTCCTCCTGCACTTGCCCACGCGCCACGTGCCGCTGCAAGCGCGTGTGCCACTCACAGCCCGCGGCGCGTGCTGCTGCGCGACCAGCGAAGCAATTACGCACGCGCTTGTTGTGACGCGTTCTGGACTGCGCGGCTGCACCTCATGGATTCAGCTCAGTGCAATGGCATCTGCTTCTATCACACACACGCTCTCTCTCTCCCTCTTTGGCTCTAACAAATACGCACAGGCCAGCCAATGCAATCGCGTGTTCGACACTATGGCTCACTCGACTGCAGTCGCCATGGCGACCACCGGCGCAACCACGACCGCTAGCGTGGCGTCACGCCTGCTCGATGCGAATGCCGCCGGACGACTTGGACAGCAAGAAGCTCGCGAGCGCCTGTGCGTGCAGCGTTGGGACGCTGACTGAGAACATCGCGCCGTCTGCATTGCCAAACTGCTGCGCGACGATCGCGGCGTCGAAGCGTGTGCAGCTGTGCTTGACGACGTCAACGTACGCAAACGGCGTGCGCACGAGCAGCAGCGTCGTCGGCACGACGTCGACGAGCTCGGCGTGTTCGAGCACTTCGATTGCGCCGGCGCCGTATGCGCGGATGAGGCCGCCTGTACCGAGCAACGTACCGCCAAAGATCCGCGAGACGACGACGCAGACGTCGACGAGGTGGGCACGCTGCAGCGCTGCGAGGATCGGCTTGCCTGCTGTGCCGTGCGGCTCGCCGTCGTCCGAGCACAGCTCGCGGCCGTCTGCGGTCGTGTAGGCGTAGCAATGATGGCACGCCGAGGGGAACTTGGCGCGCTGCGCTGTTAGCAGCTGCTTCACTTGTGCGAGCGCGCTGTCGCTGGCCCCATTAGTGGCAGCAGCAGCAGTAGCGAGCGGCCATGCGGCAGCGATGAAGCGCGAGCCCTTGCGCTTCGCGATCTCGTGCTCAACTGCGTGGCGGATTGTCCTGCGCAGCGGTGCGGCGGCAGTCATGTTTGGCTGCAGCAGCTAAGTGCGTGTGCTGTCGTCGCGCTCACGGTCGATGTCAAGGTCGATCGATTAACGGCTGGAGGACGCTTTGTCCGCACGCCAAGTGCCCACAGACAAGGGCGTGCAAGTGCGAAGTGTCCTGTCAGTCAATCCCAAGCGCATCAATTGCCTCTGGCAACCAAGAAAAGAAGGCTTCAGTATAGACCACTCAGACCTCAATGTTGTATGCTGTGCTGGTCAATCTAGCATATGTGTTTTGAAGGGACGTAATATGCATCCCTTTTATTGACGTTTTCGCTGCAGATGCAGGACGAAACCCTGTTGTTGCTGCGTGTCATTTGTTGAGTGAGCGGCAGCGTACAACATCACTCATCACCCGATTGACATCGACGCACAAACAGCTACGACATCCGAGAGAACCGACGACAGCAGCTGACATGGCGACGCCACGCAAAGACCCCGTGACGCGCTTCCTCGAATTCCTGCGCATCCGCACCGTGAGCGGAGAAGGACCGCGTGGTGCGTACCAGCAGGTGCGTCGGACGCCACGATAGCTTCTGCGTGTGTGCAGTGACTTCAGCATCACGAATATGTGTGATCGGCATTGACCTGTGTCGTGCGTGTGCGTAACAGGGAGCCGAGTGGCTGTGCGACTACCTCACTGAAGGTACAGCACTAAGCACAGCTATGTTCTGTGCACACAACGCGTGTATGGTTGTTGTGATGCCATCACTGACGCGAGTGGTGCAATGATGTGTCGTGGTGCTGTGCTCGTTCGCAGTCGGGCTCGAGGTCCAAGTGTTTGCGCCAGTCGAGAACAAACCAATTGTCTTGGTACGTACAGAGCATCAATGGACTGCCTTGCATCCTTTCGACAGTTGCAGTACGATACGACTCTCAGGTATCGCCGCTTGTCGTACTGACTGACGGTCGCTGATACAACAGGCGACGTGGCACGGCGAAGATCCGTCGCTACCTGGTGTGCTGCTCAACTCGCACTACGACGTCGTGCCCGTGATGCGCGAGCACTGGCAATTTGATCCGTTTGATGTACGTGGCTGCTTACGATACATGACGCATCCACAAGCGTGTTGATAGCTTACACTGTCGTTGACTCGCACGTCCCTATATTAGGCGCAAGTGCTCGACGACGGTCGCATCTACGGCCGCGGCGCACAGGACATGAAGAGCGTTTGCATCCAGTACGCTGAAGCTGTCTACAAACTTAAGAGTCGCGGCTTCACGCCGAAGCGCAACGTCTACTTGCTGTACGTCCCGGACGAAGAGATCGGCGGCTCGGACGGCATGGAGCGGTTCCTATTGAGCGAACAGTTCCAGGCGATCCAGCCACTTGCGTGTGCGTTTGACGAAGGCATTGCGAATCCAGCCAATGCGTTCACGGTCTTTTACGGCGAGCGCGTGCCCTGGTGGTTCTACGTCAAAGCCGAGGGTCCAACGGGCCACGGCAGCCGCTTCATCGCCGACACGGCAACGGCTAAGATCATCGCCATTTGCAACAAAGCGCTCGCGTTCCGTGCTGAACAGGAGCGCGCGCTCGATGCGCACGCCGGCTGCAAGCATGGCGACATGAAGAAGCGCAAGCTCGGCGACGTCACGACGCTCAACATCACGGTGCTTGAGAGCGGCGTGTCGACCGATGGCGGTCAGACGCACGCTTTGAACGTCATCCCGACGACTGCGATCGCCGGTTTTGACGTCCGCATCTCGCCGAATACGGACCTGACAGAGTTCAAGGCCATGCTCGACGACTGGTGCAGCGCCGAGGGGCTCTCGTGGTACTTTGCGCCGTGGTGGAAAGACCCGATTCGCGAGCACTACACGACCAAGATCGACGACAGCAACGTCTGGTGGCAGCTCCTCCAGAGTGCTTGCGAGGTGCGTATGCGTGTGTAGCGTCTCGATCTTCGCGTCCATGCTCTTCCACATGACTGACGGACTGACTGACTCATTGATACCTCGCGTCGATAGAAACTCGGGGTGCCAGTCGAAGCGGAAGTGTTTCCAGCCGCGACTGACAGCCGCTTCATCCGCCGTCTCGGGATCCCAGCGTTTGGCTTCTCGCCCATGAACAAGACTGAGATCTTGCTCCACGAGCACAACGAGAGTCTGCACAAAGACACGTTTGTGCGCGGCATTGACGTCTACGTCACGCTCTTTGAGGACATGTTTGCGTACACTGGCTGAGGTGTGAGTATGTAGTGGCGGTAGTACGACGTAGTAGTACGTAGTTGTGGCTTCAGACGAGCTAATCGGTTTGAACTGAGGAGCTGCAAAGCAAATAAACGTAACTGCTTCAGTTGCCACTGCTACTGGTGTTGATGGTCTCACGTCGACGTCGTCGAAGACGTCTCAATCAGTGCCAACTTCTGGTCATGCTCAGGTGCATGCAGCAAGCTGCTCGAGAGAGTGCGAGTCCAAATATGACATGTCGATTAGGTGTCGTCGTCAGACCCCTTGGTCCCTTCCGCTGTGCTTCGTCGCGCAGTGTGGGAATGCGCGAACGCTCGAGCGGTTGGCTCTTTCTCGTCACGAGACGTCGCATGGACCATGAATAGCTTGCTCGCATTCGCATTCGTGCTAGCTCGTGATCTCAAGCAGCAGCAGGCTGTTGCTCCGCAGTCACATCTCGACTCGCACGCAGATCAGCTCGCAGACAGCAACCGCGACAGCAGCATCAGTCCATTCCACTCGACATCCACGCAGCAGCAGCTGTGTATCGGGAGCTTACTCACTGCCTTGGCCCACCCTGTTTTTGCACACACATATATACACGTGACGCGCACACGTGACGCACCTTACACACCTGAAACAAGTTGTCACGCGTGGCGTCAGTCGTAGAAGCACCTGCTCGCACACTCGTTCCTTCGACTTCGAACGAATCGCGTCGTTTGACATCTGCGACAGCGAATTGTCTGGTCAGTGCGTCAGTGAGTCTGTTCCTCGGTTTGACACGCAAGGCGTCCATCTGACCTCAGTCTCAGACAAGAAGCAGCACCAGCAGTTGCTGCAAGGGCATGCGCGATGGAGAGTTACCAGCAGCAATCGCAACAGCAATCGCATGAGTGCTGCTCGAGCAGCAGCGCCGCGACGCTCGCGCTTCGGCGCAACAGCAAGACCAACAGCATGCCTTCCATTTCCACCGCCGCACAAGATCTCATTGGCGTTGGCAGTGGCAGTCCACCTCAAGTACTATCACCGCCAGTATCAGATCTCTCGGCTCAAGGCGACCCCGACCACCAGCTCCATAACCAGCATCATCTCCAGCAAGCGATGCACCGCGTGGTCGCACTTCTGCCGAGACGCCACGCACCGCTGCTTTGGACCGTCCTGCTCGCGTGCTGCGTCGCGCTCGCAAGCAGCTTCAACGTGCTGCCGCCGCTCTTCTCGCGCGCATTTGACCACACGCACTTGCGGCGACGGCGACAAGAGATGCCCTCACTGTTGCGTGCTGTCACTACTGCAGCTGCGAATGCACCGACGACGACAGCGCGACAGCTCGCGATCTTTCGCGACGACGACCGTCGGCCCGTGAGCGATCCCATGCAGTACCCGTACAGCGCCGTGGGGCTCCTGCGCTGGACCGACGCGCTGAGGTGCACGGCAACGCTCATTGGCGAGCGGTTCATCGTGACCGCAGCCGAGTGCGTACTCGACGCAAACGGCGACTTGCGGCCAACGAATGTCGACGCGCCACCGCAGTTCCTGCCTGGGTACTCCGCTAAGACACCGGCCGTAACAGTAGCTCCTGGTGCAAGTGCTGGCATCCTCAAGGTCCACAAGCAGTCCGACTACTGGAAGAAGTGGACGCAGAACACGTACGTGATCCTCGAACTCGACGCACTGCTCGGTCAGCGCTTTGGCGTGTTGGCGCTGCCTACATTAGGCGACCTCGACCAGTCAAGTGGCACGACCGACGTGCAGCTCGCTGGCTATGGCGACGACGATGCGTCGGGACGCGCAACAATGCAGTACAGCAAGTGCACGTGTTTTTTTCCGACTGGCGCGAGCGGGCCGCAGTACCTGCTGCGGCACGACTGTGACACGTCAATTGTCGGGTCGCCCGGGTCGCCCCTGCTCGTGCGCTACAGCAATTTGAAGACGTACGTCATTGGGATCCACTCGAACGCCATCGGAACGAATGGAGACGCAGCGACGACCTCGTCCAAGTACGATGTGTATACACCCGAGACTGCAAACAGGGGCGTGCTCGGTCCGTTCGTCCAAAAGCAGCTCGCAGCGCTCGAAGCAGCAATTGCAGCAGCAGGTTCGTCGTCGACTTTGACTTCCGGGTCGCTCGGCACGGCCGTTGGGAAGACGCCGCGTAGTAGTAGCGCATCGACTGCTGCGCCATCGACAGACGACACGGCGAACCCGCGCGGTCGCATTGACGACAATCAGGTACAGCCAGGCGCATCGATCCCCAGTGGTGGTAGCAATAGCAACAATGGACGCATCTCGCCATCAGCTGCGTACAGCTGCCTCGCTGTTGTAGGGCTTGCGTGGGCGACCATTGGATGGATCGCGATGCGCCACGTGCGGCACAGCGGTAACGAACTGACGACAGCCGAACTCGCGATGGACGACATCATGGAGTAGCGATCTGCAGTAGCAGCTGGAGTACTAGTACGTTTTCGCTCGCTCGACGATTTGTTGCATTCGTACGTATAGGAGGTCTGTGGACTAGATTAGGTCTGCGGATTAGATTAGGTCTACTGACGCATTGACTGCTTGACTGGCTACATTTCGTATCGAAGCAAATTTCTGAGAGTGCGCAAACGAGCAGCTACAGCACGTCCGGTGTCAGCACTGGGAGGTAGCACGTGAACGACCCAAAGCCGTCGACGAGGATCGAGTGGAGCACCATTGCGCGGTTCTCCGTGATGCCTGGCACGTTCGCACTTGTAAGACTCATGTAGTTTACATTTGCATCGAGACATGTCACATACACACACGTATACGTACAGCAGAGCACGGTCTCGGTCGAGTTGCCATCAACGAGGATCGCTTTGCTCAGCACTTTTGTGTCGACCGTGACGCTCGACGAGTGCCCAGTCGTCGATGCTGACGCTCGTCTATCATCGTCATCTTCTGGTTCAATGAGGTCGCCTCGGTATCGCAAGTGCGCAAACAGCGTCTGGAGCGTCAGTGGCGTCGACTCGATGCGCAGCAATAGCGTGCCGGTCGAGCTGGCGTCGAGCGTGATCGAGCGATGCAGCGCTTTCAAACGCTCGACGATGCTCCGCAGTGTACGTAGTGGCGGCATCTCGATCGCAATCTGTGGGGCCGGCACGTTTGGCTCGCGAAAGTGCTCGACGGCGCTCATTGCCAGCACTTCGATCGGGATGCTCTGGACGATATCAATGTCAATCGCGCGCGTGCGCAGACACAGAAACGACTTACCATCGCGTTTGAGGAGCCGCAGCATCACAGCGCTCGCGTCTTTGCCGGACGTGAGCGCTTGGTGAAAGTGCCGCACGTCGCAGAGAAAGCCAATGTGGTTGTCCGCGCGACTCTGAACGACAGCGTCGTGGAAGAGCCGCGTTGTCTGGAGCCGCGCAAAGCTCTGGAGCTCGTCGCTGCTCGACTTGAGCGCGACCGAGAGCGTCTCGGGCGTGACGGTGAACACGCAGCTGTGCTTTGCACTGCTCTGCGCACTCAGGCGCGTGAAGAACAGCGACACGTCGAGCAGCACCTCGAGCGCGTCCTTTGCGAGCGTGCCGCGGAAGCGCATGGGCTGCTGCTGCTATTGCTGCTCGTTGACTGTTGGATGGATTGACGACCGACAAGTGCAGTGCAACATGTTTGCCAAATAGTACAAAGTAGGGTGGTGTACGCTAAATAGTCAGCCCTATTTATTTCGTGCGATTTCATATTTCGTGCAAGTGAGTTGTGAAAATGAATTAATAGGCGATTCACAGTGTATTTGCACCAGATCTCGACCTGCAAGTACATGGACATGGCGGTGCAGTGCATCGTGTCCATGCTTTGGATCGTAGCAGCAACAGTTTAGCGTTCTTTGCACTGCTGATACCAGTCTTTTCAATGCGCTACGAGCAACGCAAATCGCTCTCAACGAGGACACATGAAGTGTACTAGTACAAACACAACACGCACATGCACAGACGCACGCATACACGTGCATGTGTACAGGACAACTGGATCGGATTACTAAAGAGCTGAGGTCGGTCCATGCCGCAGCTTGTGCGTACGAGCTCGCGCAGGAGAGAAGGCTTGGCTGAGCTTGCAAACTAGCGAGGTACTTGTACTCAGACGGCAACTGCTTTCCGTGTCTGACATAACGGAGGCAACTACAAGTTTGCAGCAGTCGCGTTGTGTGTGTGTCTGTACCAACCATTCTGAGATTGCTATGCCGCGGACCGGTGTATGAACCGCGCAACGAAGTGACACTCGACATCGACTCTTTCACAAACGCGTCCAGACCTCGAGACCCACTTTGCACGGTCTGTTCTCGTTCGCATTGACACGTACGCATGTTGCTTTGTTAGCACGTTTACCGACCGTACTAAAGAGCGCGGTCAGTGATTGTGGCGCTCGTCATCGCGCTCCGCTGAACCAGCGACATCGACAGCACGACACCTCGATTCCAATAGGGTCATCACCAGAAAACGAAGTCAGCGACAGTCAAGAGCTTTGAGTGTGGTCTTGATGATTTGCCGCCATCTGGTCTGTCTGTTGAACAATGCGTGCCACAGCATGTTCGCACCTGCCCGCCTTCCCGCCATGCACACTCGTTGAAGCGGCGCGATCTGTTTCGCTCCTGATGCCACTGCCGATCGTACACGCTCGCGTGCGCCAGCGCGCAACGTGACGACCAACTTGCTATTGGCTGCTTTGAGTGATCGCCACATGCGTGAGAGCAGCCGGATGCCCCCGTTTCACTCGAACGAGGTGTCGATACCTCTCGCTTTTCCTCATCAACAATGCTCGGTCGCCCGAGGAGGTCGATAAAGGCGAGCTCGCACGTGCGCCGCGGCCAATCGGCTACTAGCCGCTCCGAGACCATCAGTTCCCAATCCGCCACGCACGCGCCGCAGCCGTCTCTCTCACTTCATCTCATTTCCACCTCCTCGCCACTGTTCATAGTCAACTAGCACGATGACGACGGAGCAACCGAACAACTACAGCGTGCTCGAAGAAGCTCAGAAAGACATCGGCGTGCACCATGACGACAGCCACGGCCACGGCGCGGGCGTGCCGCAGCTGCCGTTCCAGATCAAGAACCAGCACGTGCGCGAGTGCCTCGCCGAGTTCCTCTGCACGTTCGTGTACTGCGCGTTTGGACTCGGTGTGAACGCACAG
>JAADWX010000554.1:0-19292 GCA_023336405.1 Globisporangium echinulatum | reverse complement strand
TTGTACGTATACGACACGGTAGGTACCTCGTGCAGCACGACGCGTGTTCGGTCCCAATGTGCTTTGTCGTTGCGAAGAACAAGAGCGTGCGCTGGTTTGGCGACGTCACGGGCAATGGTGTCGAGGTGCGTCTACGGATGTATGTATGTATGTATGTCTCTGTGTATGGATATGCATATCGAGCTTGGCGATGAGACTCGACTGCGTGAACGGACGTATATGAGCGATGCACACAAGTGACAGAGCGTCGTGTTTGTCGCAGCAACTGATTCGAAACGCCGTCGCAGCCGAGAATGTCGCAGTCGAGCGACCTCCAAGCGACGCGCACGACCCGACTGGCAGTACTGGTGGCTCAGCTGATGAGACCGGCGCTGCCAAGGCACCGACCAAGGCAATCGACAGCAGCAGCAGCAGCAGCAGCAGCACCGCGTAGAGATGCCACAGCGCGTTGCGATGTCTACCAGCGGCAGAGGCAGGCAGTTGCATACGACCTCACACAAACACTACTTGGTTTGGCCAACGGCTGCAATGATATCGATGCTCGTTCACGTGGACTGTCGATCGCTGCGTCTCGAGCCGACCATCACATTGGTGTATAGCAGATTGCTACTGCTGGCACCACTGACTAGCTGTCGCTACTGCTGCTGCTGCTACTCTCGCCTCTGCTCGTCATCACAGCGTTAACCTCATCAAACGACGTCGGTTGCGAGCACGCACCGAGCGCTGATACGCACACGGACGCCGTCGCGCAGCCAGACGCGAGCGCAGCTCCGACATCGCGATTCGTTGCGGTCCACGTTGCAAGGAAGCCAGCGTTGAACGCGTCGCCAGCGCCCGTCGCATCGACGACATCGGTCGGAAAGCTGCGACAGCGCCACGTTGTGCCCGACTGACTGCACTGCGCGATCGCACCGTCGGCACCGCATTTGACGACTGTGACGCCGTGTACGCGCGTTGCACAGTACGCTATTGCGGCATCGACCGAGTCGGAGTGCGCAATCTTCATTGCTTCGACGTCATTCGGCAAAAAGACGTCGACTAGCGGAAGGACTTCGTCAAGGCCAGCCCAACACTCACTGCTGTCGTAGTTTGTATCGAGCGAGATCGTGAGGCCATGCGCGCGCGCTTTTGTGAGGAGTGGCACGAGACCGCGCTGGAGTGACGCGCAGCTGTAGAAACCGCCGATGTGGAGGTGGTCGGCGGCAAGCACGCGCGCTTCGTCGACGTGCTGGTGAGTGGTCGGATGTATGTGCATGTGTGTATGGGTGTGAAAGAGGGTATGTGAGCTGTAGATCCGATAGAGAAGTATGGACCTGACGCCCTCACGTACCTCGATGCTGAATGCGCGGGCTGCACCGTAGTGCGTGACGAAGCTCCGGTCTTGCTGTATCCAGGCAGTTGAGCAGTTTTTGTGTGAGTGTGTATTGTGTATGACATTGGACTGTGTCTCCATCAGCCTATGTAGTGCAGGTCGTACTGTGCCGCTGAGAACGATGCAGACGCCAGTCGGGATGCCGTCGAGTGTCGGTGAGCTGAGCGTGACGTTGTGCGCTTGCAAATGCGACTTGATCACAGACGCAAACGCGTCCGCGCCTGGATGCCATGCATCAAACAGCAGCTATATGTGAGACCAAGCAGTACACGCATTGCAGCAGCAGCACATCAAACACATGCGCACCGATGGCGGTATGGAGCTCGACGAGCAGCTCGTGGTCCGGGTTGTTTCTCGCGAGCTTGCCGATGTGTGTCGCGGTGTTGAGCGCCGAGCCACCAGGCTGGAGCTCGATCGGTCGCGAGCACTCGACGTCGCCGCCCCACTTGGGCAACTGCTCGGGCGCGAGTGTGCCGGCTACGACGTCGACGAACGAGTCGCCGAGCACGGCAAACTTGACGCGTGTCATCATGTGTTTGCGTCTGCTGTTCCTGCTTGCTCCTCCCGCTTCTCGGTGGTGGCGATGTCGATCACTCGCTGAGGTCGTACGAGCTTGCAATGGCGCGCTTCAAGCCAAAGTATGCGTGTTTGGTCATAGCTGGCGGTTACAACATTCGGTTATTTACGAAAACAATCACGAATCGCGACTTCAGATATCTTAAGCTCAAGATATCTCAAGTAGCGTCGTCCTGCCTGCGACGATCGCAATGATCTCGATCCGACTGCGTTGCGGCCGAGACGCCAATGCCTAAACGTTTGTTCAACTCCACTTACCTCAGCAGCGAGTCTCCAATCGCGACCGTCTTGTCAAGATCGACTATTGCCGTAACGCTTCAGTCACCAGTTCACCCTCGTAGTACACAGGTCGTACGATGTATGTCTAGCATACTCGTCCAGCACATACATAAACAAAACCTTCGGCTCACGCTTGCCGCACGACAGTGCAGCGCTAGTCGCACACAGAGCCGCTCGCAGCGTCACATCGCATCATCTTGCTGCTGCTGCTGCGGTGGCGACACTAGCGATGACGCAACAAAGAGCTGCGATGACGCAGTAGGCACTGGTGTAAGTCATCCCACGACACCAGCGCTCTCCTATCCTCTCCCATCATCAAATGCGAACGACGTACGTGCGTAGGCAGCGCAAAGACTACAATCGTGCCGTCACTCGTGCCGCAGATCACGGACCGTCGCGCTGGCCAGTACCGCATGCATTGAAAGTGGCGCTCATGTCTACAAACGGCCAGCCAGCGCCAAGCCAAGCCAAGCGCAGCAACGTCAGCAGTCTACTGAGTGCTTTGACAACCACTATAGTACATTGCGTCGCCAATCAACCACAACAGCGTCGGTACGCACTTGTGGCGGTACACGACCTTGCCGTACGCGTCCAGGTCGTCCGTGCCTTCGAATGCACTGACGTCGTACACGACCACCGAGCCGTCAGCAGCAGCAGCGACGACCAAGCCGAGCGCTGGCACGATGTCGACGCCAACGATCGGCGAGTTCGTGCCTGTCGTGGAGGTCGCAAATGGCGGCCGCAGCACGCCGACTTCGTACGCTCCAGCTGGCTGCACGACGTTCCACATGCGCACGAGCGTGTCGTCCGAGCCCGAGTAGAGGAACCAGCCATGGAGCGCGAGTGACGTCACGCTGTCACTATGTGCTTTGACTGACCAGAGCAGCAGCCGCTTGCTCAAGCTCCAGATCTGTATGTACACAGTCAGTGACTACCGACAGTGTCCAGCTGTGTTCGCCTTTACTAATACCCATATGCACATACAACACTCGGACGGACCGCGATGTGGCCGCTGCTGTAGCCGACGACAAAGAACTCGTGGCCCCTAGGCCCAAGAAACCGACCCGTGCTGCAGAGAAGACTCGTGATGTCGTCACGCTTGTCGGTCGTCAGCGCGACTGCGAGTGTCGTCGTGTGTATGAGTTTGTCATACAGCACTTCATAGACCGTGACGGCACCGTCGCTGTCGCCTGCGAGTAGGAACTCCTGGCAGCGCACGACTGTGTCTGTAGACACGACGACGAGGTGGACAGACGGCCTTAGCGTCACGTACGAGACGCTCAGTCATCCATCCAACATCCAGCACTCAACACCCACTACCCAAATGGACGTAGTACGTACTCGCGACACACGTGACGGCGCTCTTGGTGCGCACGTGGCTCATGACGCAGTGACCTGTATCAATGCTCCAGGCCTTGACGCGGCCGTTGTCGTCGCCTGTCAAGAGCTTGCGGAACAGTATGGACGATGTCATGCACGTCACTTCCGCATCGTCGCGCGCCTCAAAGCCAAACGTTGCACGCAGGTCGAGCGCGTCCCAGCACCGGATCGTGTGGTCGCGTGCGGTGCTAAAGAACCGCACGGATGTGAGCGTATCGTGGCCGTCGCTGAGACTACTACGACTACAAGTGACATCAACAAAGTCATCAACACTGTTGCCAACATTGTCGTCGTCGACAACGACGAGCGCTGTGACGCAGTCCGAGTGGCCTGTGCACTCGACGTAGCCGCTGTCGCGCTGGATGCGCCACTGCTTGATACAGTTCGCAGCACCGGCCAATACAAAGTTGGAGTCTACGACGCTGAGTGATACGACGCTTGTGTTGCGCGGAAAGAGCTGGATGCAGCGCACGCGCTTGTCGTGCGCGACGTTCCAGATCGTGAGCTGGCCGAGCGCGTCGCCGAGCACGAGGCAGTCGCTCTTTGCGTCGTACGCACACGCTGTGAACCGCGTCGCGCTCGCGCTCGTGATTGTCGCCGACCGCGCGCCCGAGATCGCGTCGAGCACTTGTGCCGTGTTGTCAAACCCGAGCGAGACAACGAGGCTGCTGTCGGCTACGAGCGCCAAGTGCAGCACGCCAAGCGTATGGTAGTGCATGTGCTTGCGCTGTAGGTGGAATGCAAACTTGGCCGCGTACGCGATCTCAGTCGGGACCGTAGGAGTGGTAAAGCCGACTGGACGGCTCGACAGTGTTGGGTCGGCAGTCGACCCGTCAACGTTGTTGTCTACAGCGCCATAGGCGTCGGAGATCGCATAGAGCGAGATCGCGCCGCGTGCGTCGCCGACAAAGAGCACGCAGTTCGCGCCGTCGCGCACGACGAGACTTGTGGGCGACGCGCCACTGGCAAACGCGATCGTCTGCGCTGGGACGTACCACGGATACAGCAGCAGCGCACGGCCGTCGGCAGGCCACCACGTTCGGACCGTGTGGTCGAGGCTGCAGCTTACGAGTCCACAGTGCTGCTGCTGATGCAGAAGCGCCACGCACGTGACGCTGCCGCTGTGGCCCGTGAGCGTCTGCACGCAATAGTGCGCGCTGCGGCTGTGCAGCTGAGCGTCCGAGCCGCCCCAGGGATCCCACACCTTGATCGTACGGTCGGCTGAGCCGGTCACGAGCAGGCCGTCCTTCCCGAGTTCATGGGCAAACGCCATCGTGAGCACTGGCCCAACGTGCTTGCGCAGCAGCGTGACCTGTATGGTAGAGTGAGTGTAATTGAGTGGTATAGGCAAACTGTGTCAATAGCCACGCCACGTACACTTGGCGGAATGAAGCTGCACGTTTGCTGGAGCTGCCAGTGCAGGATCGTGCCGTCATGCTGACAATGGCAATTGTCAGACGAACAAAGCGACACAGATTGTGAGGCATGCATGATAGTCGGCAACTGTATGCACATGTGCAAGTGAGTGAGCAGCCGACGTACGCGGCCACCAAACACGCCTTTGTCGGCAACGACACAGAAGCTCTCGAACGCTAGCGCTTTGTCCGTCACCTGTGCAAGTCAGCAGCAGTATGAGCACTACTGTCAAGTCTCACGTACACATACAGAGACGGCTAGTCCACAGCAACACTTGTTCAGACGCGCTTGCGCTCGCTCAGTTACGCACAGCTGAGAGGTAGTCGGGCGCGAGCACGCGCGCAGCGCGAGGGCCACCACTGCTACTGCTACTACTGCCATTGCGCTGTTGCTGCTGTTGCGAGGACGCACCATCGTGCGTCGCTGCGCCTTCGTTCGCATACACTTCGCACACTTCGAGCTCAATCATCACGTAGCGGTTTAGAATCGGCAACGGCTACTGACCGACTGACTAATCGTGAGATTGCTATTTATTTTCCGATACAAAAATCGGCAAACAATACGTCGAGCACGTCTTCAACGTCGACGCGACCGAGAATGCGGCCAATCGCAACGACTGCGCGGCGCAAGTCCTCGGCAGCAAGCTCGCTCGCGTACGGATTTGCAAGGAACGCATCGAGCGATTCGACGCACGCAACGAGGCTCTGCCGATGGCGCTCGCGCGTGATGATCGCACCGGTCGTTGCGCTACTGCTCGAGTGCTGCAGCCTAGTATTTAGGTCAGGCAGTTAGACACTGTCAGTACCGAGGGTCACGAAATACCAACATGTAGGCGTCATCAGACGCACTTGTGCTTGACAACAGCAGCGAGTCGGTCGACGAGCACATCGACGCCGTCGCCAAGCGCGCAGGACACGACGTGGATGTGGCTCTGCGGCAGCTGCGGTTCGCGCGTTGCGAGCGCGTCGACGACGGCTTGCACGTGCGCTGGACTCGTTGCGTCGCTCTTGTTGAGCACGACGAGCGCATCGTCAGCGCCATTGCGCAAGTACGCGTCGTACTCGTCCGCGTGCAACAGCTCAGCGTGCTGACGTTGCATGAGCAATTATCCAATACAACATAACATATTCGTCAGGTACATACAAATTGCTATTGACACAGCCCAGGTAGTACGTAGTATACGAACAGTACAAACCTGAATGTCGACCATGACGACGCGAATGTCGGCGTCGGCCGCGCACTGCTGCGCGCGCAGCACGCCCTCTTGCTCGATCGCGTCGGTCGATTCGCGCAGTCCGGCCGTGTCGCTCACAACAACGGGGTACCCCGCAATGTTGAGCGGCACCTGCACAACATCGCGCGTCGTGCCAGCAACAGCCGATACGATCGCAGCTGGTCGGCGTGCAAGCACGTTCAGCAGACTGCTCTTGCCGGCGTTTGGCGGACCGAGGATCGCGACCTGTACGCCACTCCGCAAGATCTCACCACGACGGCCGTCTGCAAGGTGCGACCGGATCGACTGCGCGAGTGTACGGACACTGTCAATCGACAATACCAGTCAGTCAAATACCTATACAGTATGATACAACGACAATGATGCTACTACGTACCGGTCGATCGCAGCATCATACGATGCATCTGTGACGTCGTCCTCGTCGTCACCAAAGTCGATCATCGCTTCAGTGTACGCGAGGCAGCGTACGAGCTCCGCGCGCCAGTGCTCGTACACGTCGCCAATGGCGCCCGAGAGCTGCCGCAGTGCCTGTGCGCGCTGTGCTTCGGTCTCCGCGCTTAAGAGATCAGCAAGCCCTTCGACCTGCATGAGATCGATCTTGTTGTTCTCGAACGCCCGCTCTGTGAACTCGCCAGGCTCGGCCGCGCGGCAGTGCTGTGGTATAACGGGTAGTAGGTACGAGTAGCGGTCCATTCGTACTGAGTAGTGCAGTCAATAGGGTCGCATACACACACAGACGCAACGTACTGGAATGTGGCTCAGCGCTTCCAAGACGCCCGAGACGACCGCAGTGCTGCCGTGGACATGGAGCTCGACGACGTCTTCGCCTGTGAAGCTGTCGATGACCCAGCAGCGCGTGTGTAAGTGAGTGCATGGTTGTGTGTATTAAGCAACAGTAGCAGTAGTTGACGTACCTGCGTGGCTGTGGGAATCGGATCGCAAGTGCGTCGTCCAAGTGCGTGCGCGACACGGGGTGGTAGAGCTTCCGGAACGCGGCACTGTTTGGATAAGCGAGCAGGCATACCACGTGCGTTTGTTTTAGCAACACCGCCATCATCTATAGGGTTCAGTGAGCTAAGCACATTGACAGCAAACAACACCAAGCAAACAAACGTACGCGCGCGGTAGTGGCAGCGCGTCGGTCGTGGTGAGTGCGCGGAGACACGGCTCGGCGTTCTCGCCCGAGATGCGGATCACTGCGACACCGGCCTTGCCCTCTGCCGATGAAAGCGCAAAGATCGTGTCGCTCTCGGCTGCACTGAGCGCGCGCGTGTTCGAGAGCAAACGGCGACCGTGTCGGAGCGGTGCAGCCACACGCAGACGTCGCAGCAGCAGTGGCGCAGTCAGCATCTTCCTTGTCAGATCGTTGCCAGTCAGTCTCAGTCGCGTTGTGTGTCGTTGGTGTGCATGTTGGTGATTGCGTAGCTCCACGTGTCACACGGGACGTGATCCCGTATTCGATTTGTACAAGTGTATACCTATTCAACATTCGAACGCAATGAGTTCAACATCCAACTGTCGCTCCCACTCACTTTTGATGTGTTGATGCAACGCGGCACTCGCCAAGTCGCTTCCTGCACCACACTCGACAGTCTTCAAGTGACCTCTACGATGGCCAAGTCTCCGCTCACTGCTGCCTCGACGACGCTCCTGCGTCCGCAGTGGCTCGTCGTCGCTGCGCTCGTCGCGCTGCTCTCGTACGCGACGCCGTTCATACTGCAGCTCGCGCCATCGACGCACCCGCCATCGCCGCTCAAGCCATACGCCGACCTGCGCTCGTTCCGTCCGCGCTAGTACGTTTTGTAACTCGTGTCTGTCACTCATGATTTATGTGTCGCTGCTGCATGACTGATACGCTGACGGGCGCGTACGCTTTGCTCACGTTCATTACAGTGAGCGCGACCATCAGAACGAAAGCTCAGTGATCCTCCACGTCGTTGGCACAACGGTCGTGATGCTCATTGCGCTCGCAAACCCAGCGCTGATTGGTGGCGGCGTGCTTGCACGTACGTATAATAGCCGTTTGCATACATCACTGTAGCCTTGCAGCACATTGCTCAGCCACACCACTCACTCGCTCCGACTGTCTACTCTCCACTACTAGTCAAATGCGGGACCGTCGCGTTCCATGCGTTTCGGCACTTTGATACCGGCCTCGCAGAAGCGCTCGTTGTGCTCGCAGTGCTGTTTGTGACGACGCGGTGCCTCGGCGGCAGTGCGCTTGCTGTTGTTGCTGCGCTGTTCAGTGGCTACGTCTGCGCGTGGGTCGGCCACTTTGGCTTTGAGGGCAACCGGCCAGCGACGTTTGTCTACCCAACGTACTCGCTGCTGTGCGACCTTGCGCTCTGGGCCGAGACGCTCACGGGCGTCCAGATCGCGTTTTGAGTTCTAAGCCGCGTCGAGTATGACTGTGTATGCCTGTGTGACTGTATATGACTGTATATGCCTGTATGACTGTGTATGACTGTGTATGACTGTGTGACTGTGTATGACCGTATGATTGAATAGCAAGCGCTGCGATGCCTTAGTTTTGGTGTTATTTTCATTCGTACTGAAGTGAATATGATCGGTTAGTGTACATGGTGCAACGCCGCCTTCTTGATGCACGACAGCTCAGATTGGCAGTGTCACGCCGTCAAAGTAGTCGAGTATGTTGTCGATGTCGGCGGTGATGTCAAACAGCGTGTCTACTCGCTCCATCTCAGTAGCAGCAGCGTCGTCAGTGGCGTTGATCGCCTCGTCGACTGGCTGCGTCGTCTCGTTACTCGCAATGCATGCGCCGCCTGCTGCTGCCATTCGCACGTCAACGGCCTCGTGCTCAGTCGAGAACGCGGACGCCACGTGCGTGAGCGACGCGCGCCGCTCGCTCAGCGGACTCGCAACCGGTGTTGGGACCGATGACGGCATGTGCGCAGTTAGCTCGGTTGTTGAACCCGCAGTATTACAATCGGCGCCAGGAGCGGCGAGGTGCATAGTGCATTCGCTAAAGGCCGCCGGTTCGTCCAGCGGCAGCGACCACCAGCGATGAGCATCTTGTTGGTGCTGCGGCTGCTGAGTCGACGCAGCAGTGGGATCGTCTGCGAAATCCAAACCATCCGCTGCCGAACGGGTCAGAGACGAGCGCAATGCTGCAACTGCCGGTACGTCCTTCGCTGCACGCCGCGCTTCCGATGGCTTGGCGTGCAGCTTCCGCGTGCGCTTGTGCTGCTGCTGCGCGGATGCGGTCACTTGCGGGTGTGGATGCGAGTGCAGCAATGAGCGCGTGCCGTAGCTGTTGCTGGTACTCGCACGACCAATCGGCGTCACATTGTTGGCAGCAGCAAGCAGCGCGTTCTTCTTGGCCAGGATCTCGAGCTTGCGCTGCCGCAGCAGCTCCGTTGGCTGCACAAACGACTTGGTTGCGAGTCGCTCATGCTCACGCTCGCGTGTCGCACTGGAGCTCGCAGTTCGCGGCCGCGACTGGTTAGTGGCAGCTGCCAAGCGCTTCTGCTCGTCGTGCCAGCGCATGTGGCGACTGCTCTCAGTCGGTCCGTAGTACTTGCTGCGCTGCAATCGCGTCGTCGCAGTGCGGTCGCGAGCGTTCGCTGCTGCTTTGTGTGTGGCATTTGCAGCAGAACGGATCTCAAACAGCGCGCGCGAGATCGGCCGGAGCTTGATGTCGTGTTCCGGTGACGACGGCGGGCCATCATCGACTTCAGTCGGGTCGTAGAGCCACACGCTCGCGCGCACGCACGGTTTGGGCTTGTGCAGTGGCAACTGGCGAACTGCGTTGGCGCTGTTCGTGATTTCGTATGACAGCGACGGTGACTGCGATATCGTGACAATGCTACTATCGGCCACGCTCGGATCGCCAGCGTAGCTGCTCGTGCGTGTCCATTGGCGCAGCAAGTGGTCGACGTCGTCGACGCCAGTGAACGGCGGCTGCAGCGCGTTCACTTCGACGTACGCGCCGTCAAACTGCATCTCGGCCGCTTGAAGTGCGTCGACGCGAAAGACTTCGCGCTCATGTGGCAGGTCGAGCTTCATGCCGACGAGCAGTGTGCGGCCAGTGGAGTAGTCGTTGCGTGCGACGAACGACCACTGTCATATAGAACAAACGGCAATGCAACAGCGTTTGTTAGGAAGCAGATCGACAAGCGCCACGCAGTCACGAGTTGTTATGTGCGTCGCACCTGTGCGAGTGCGGCCTCGAACGACTCTTTGCGCGTCAGATCAAACACGACGACAAAGACAGCAGCAGCAGCGATGCCGCCGACGTCGTCGCCATTGTTGTGCGGAGTGAGCTGCTGCGGCTCGTCAAAGACTCGGAGTTGCCGCCCGTGCCACGAGAAGACGTCCTTACATTTGCCTGGTTTGGCACCGAGCGCGAGTACGAGCGCGCGCTTACCGACATGTGCGGGTCCAACGACGACGACCACGTCTGTTGCTGAATCGGCGGCGAGCATGAGCATGCGTGAATGTCGATGTGTTCCGTAGTGCAGAGCCGCAAGCACCGGCAAGCACCGGTCGATGATGCTTGATGCCTGCGATGACCTGCAAAGCCGGAACCGGTATGCTCGAAATAGCCAGATCGTATGCTGGATAGTCAGTTTATTTACATTTTGGATCAACATTTTAGATGTTGAATGTAGTTCAGATTTTACGTTGACATTCGGTGCAGTGCACTTTCAATACCACGGGTTCAAGATACCGTCGTACCATCAGGTCATGTCCAAGCTGACATGGCTGGCGTTCCTGTGAGAGATGTGTCGTAGTGAGTCCAGCCTTTGCATCGAGACTGCTGTATTACCGGTGTCGATGTGAGAGGCAGTGTGATATGATAAAACACCGTGTGTACTTCAAATTTGAATGAAGTGATGCAAAAATTCAGTCATGGAAACAAAGTATACCAGACAAAATACGTTTTGAAATGAATGTTGTCGATACTAATACCATATATCAGTCTTTGTTCGATTTCTTCAACAAAATTTAATTAATATATAAAAAGATAGAAGTGCGACATATACGAAATCTGTAGATATGATATGATGCGTTTTAAACAAAAAATTGTATTCCAGACAAAATACATGTTGACATGAATGTTGTCGAAGTGATGCTAATATTTAATATTTTATCGGTCTTCTGTTCAAATACGTTTTTTTACATCGATAGTGAGCATATATAACATAGTGTAAAATACAAAGTGTTCGAGCTTCCACGCGTCTAACCGCATTGCAGCTATGAGTCGTTACCATTACGTTTGTGCTGCTGCTGCTTTAGGAAAAAGAGCAAGTGGCGGACTAGCGACGTCTCAACTGTGTATAATGTCACGATCGCAATGAGTGCACACTCGACACACACATTGTAGCAAATAATGGCAAGCTCGATCAAAATTCTGTATGCGCACACCTACACCTGTTACGTGCGATCGCCATAAGTGCACGCTCTACCACTTTTACGTCTGCCATGCGCTTTAGGTGTGCACATATTGCTTATGTCAATTCGATGGTGGCTCGTTATGACACGTTTGAGTTTTTTTAGCGGGTTTTTGGTCGGTTGGTTTAACAAAAGAAACCACTTTGCTTGGAAACTGCGCAAGTTTGCCAGGGATGGTTTATGTTTACCGCCAACAGACTTGCTCGACTCAACTGACCACTGTCATGAAAGGATTGACATAGAAGCACTTTGCATTGAGCTAACAGATACCGCACAAGTTCATGTACAGACATACCACACACTACAAAGATGATAGCGTCTGAGGTCCATACTGTCGCGTCGTTTGCGCTGCACATGCTGCTTATTGGACAATCAGATCATTATCTCCACTGATTTGTGTCGATTGCGTGTTTTGCGCCGCTTACACTGCGCTAGTTACGATTTAGCGCTGAACCGCTGGTCCATGATGTTCCCATAAACGCATTAATACAAAAACCTCAGATTTGATTATACCTTTTAGCACACAGATCCCTCTCCTGTGCTTCGTGAGAGCATAGTGTATGCAAGACCCGCCCCATGACAGGTTTATGTCAATTGCGTCATGTCATGTTTTGCCATTAATTGAAGCGCCGATATACCACACGATTGACCTGGAACAGTATATCAAGAAACATGATGTAAGCTCATGTCATCGATTCGCGTGCAATACAGTATGTGAAGCAATTATTTTTGGATATTCGCTGCGTAGATAGAATACTAACATCATGTTTAATGGGTGGATTTGTTGCTCGGCATACTAAGTAGAGCAAGCGTGCAAGAATGTACGTCGCAAATGGAATTGTTGATCACGCTATTCCGACGATTTTAATTGTAGCATCGGCTCTGCGTATGGTTCTTTGGGCGGCCGTACGGAAGACCGAGATTGAGCTTCTTAATATACGAGCTCGGACATTTTGCAATATGATCTAGATTTCCGTCAGCCGACCTATGTTTGAGACGTTTTGTCATAATGTCGAAATAATGTGCACTCAAATACTCTTTGCAAACTGTATACAATACATGCTGTTATAAAAGTTTGCGAGCGATAATCAATCAGATGTACGTATTGTGAGTGCTGTTATATTGACTATATGACGCACTATATATCTAATATCTACAATATATGTACTTTTTTGTGTTGATACATTTGCAAAAGCAAAATGAATGAACATGCCAAACAAACCAAAATCAAACCACAATCATAAGCAAGTGATCATGGGGGCAACACTGTCGCTTGCCAAGTTGCTGCGCAGCATGGACGACGACGAACTCGTCAGCATGATCGAAACTGTGCGTTTGAGTGTGCACACTTTGCTGCTCGCTGTTGCATGTAGCTGCAACTCTCGCTTTGTTGGTGCTCTGCAGCTCTGTGTTGCGTACGAGCACACTCCACCACACATGCTCGCAATTGACCACGCTTGTCCAAGACCTCCGTGGCCTCACTTGTCGATGACTGTGTGTGTGTGGTACTGCAGGCATACCACCAAGATCCACAGCGTATCGAGCGAGTCTTTTCGCTCGCCAAGATGCGGTACATCGAACGCTCCAGTGCGTCGTGTTGCGCTGTGACGCGTGCTGGTTGTGTGTGGCTCGCGATGTGCACTTGCATGACCGACTGACTGGCAATGAATGTATATGCGGTGAACGAACGAACGCTAAGCAGAAGACTTGCCTGCACATGACGACGCTACAACGACTGCAAAGAGCGATCAGCCATCTACACTGTCAATGTTCCCATCCACACCATCGCTCGCAGACGTGTCAGCGACACCTGCGGCTTCAGAAACAGTGCAGTCAATCGGACTCGACGAGCAACAGCAGCGGCAACAGCAGAGCGGATCAGCAGCAACAGCAGCAGTCGCTACAATCAATGAGATCGACGACGCAGGTGGCAGCAAAGACCCAATGAATGCGCTCTGGACGTTCGAGGGCCACACATTACGGGAGCTCCTACCGCTCGACAAGAACCCGCAGCATGTGTCGAGTCAGCGGTCGTCTCAGTCTCAATCACATCCGCTACCAAACAGCTCGGACGGCGACGACGCAATGACAACAACGTCTCGCCAGCTCGATGCTGACGGCCAGCCGCTCCTCTACGGCAGCTGCGGTCGCGACAAGCGGTACGCGCGGTGCTCGGTCTGTTACTTTCGCGGCTTGCGGTCGAACGCTGCGCACTATTGCAGCTGCTGCCAACGGCCCGTGTGCATTCGCCCGCGGACGTACCCGAACGAGTCGCATGCGAAGATCTGCTGGAACGTCCTGCATATGGACAAAGACATGGTGAGTCGCGTCGAGAAGAAGAAGCGGCGGCGACTGCACGTGGCAGCAACGACGTCTTCGCCAAATGGGATAACAGCAGTAGCAGCAGCGAGCGACCACTCGATCTTGCGGCCAGTCGATGCATCGTCGCCACTACCGCAGCGGTCGTCGACAGCAGCGGCTGCAGCTGTTGCAGTCGCAACCGCTGCGTTGGATCTGTAGCAAACAGAGAGATGTGTGAACTACCGTATCATGTCGCGGATGAGTCGTGTTGTATGTACCAGCCAGACTTCATACTCGCGCACATGCAACAGCAGCAGTGTGAACAGTAAGGAGGGATGAACGACGAAGTGCTAGTCATAGCAGACTGGACCGATGGCGATTGTGAAAGTAAAGGGCGATGCAAAAGAGATCCGTCGGCGCATGCACGCGAGTGTGTGGCCACATCCAGGTACAGGCTCAACAGACACACAGGGAGTCGCGCATCTGCTAGTGCTTAGTAACGCTGAGGCGGCGGACGGCGATACGAGTCGCCGCCACGACCACCACCGCGTCCACCGCGATCACCACGATCATTACGGTCGCGGCTCCGGTCGCGGTCACCGCCGCCACGTACGAACCCGCGGTCGCGAAAGTCGTTCCCACCACCGCCGCGACCGCCGCCATAGCGCACCATTCCACTACCAGCGCCACCACTACCACTCGGTCGGTCGCGGCTCCGGTCGCGGCTCCGGTCACGCGGTCGGTCGCGCAGACTGCGGTCGCGCCCGATCGGACCGCGATGATCATGTCCGTCGTCGCCACCAACGACCGCGCCCGGTGGCGGCGGCATCGAGTCGACAAACTGGAACGCTTTCGAGAACGACACGCGCAGACTTGAGTCGGGATACGCGAGGTTGTCGAGACTCACGAGCGCCATGACCGCCTCGTCAAGCGAACTCATCTCGAGCAGCGCCATCTTCATGCTCTTCTGGATAAAGTGGAAGCTCTTGACAAAGCCGAATTGCGCAAAGAGGTCGACGAGCGCGGTCTGACTCCGCTGGAGCTCGAGCGGAATGCCCGAGATGTGCAGCAATGGGTTCGGCGACACGGCTTCCGATGTCGACCGTCGGCGGTACCGATGGAGCCGCGACTGGCTATAGTCGCGCGTGTTGTCGAGCTCAAACTGGTCGACGTTCGGACCGCGCGGCATCGACACGGTCGTGTGCTTCGAGTAGTCGACGCGGAGCTTCCGACCAAACACCGTGACGCCGTCGAGGTGGTCGAGCGCCGACGTCGCCTGTGTGGATACGCATATGCATGTAGCCAGGAGCGTTAGGATCTACCAGCAGATAGCTACTGACTGACTGGTGTCATGTCGCAATGGACCAATACGTACATGGACGTCGTCGACAAACTGGATGAGCGCCGTGTCCTGTTTGCGAAACATGATCTTCACGCGCTCGACGTCGCCGTAACAGCCAAAGAACGTAAAGAGCCGGTCCGGATTCTGCCATACAGTCACACAGACAGTTAGTCATACAGGTGTGGTCAAGGTAGGCTAGGCATACACTACAGTCATCACGACCAAAAGCAATAACAGCACGTACGACGAGCGTCCGGTCCATGTTGCTGCAGATGAGCACGGCCGAGAGACTGTCGGCAGTGCGGAGCGCTCGGCCAGTCGAGTGGCTCGGCAGCGGTCCAGCCATCGACATTGGGACGCTCTCGAACGCGCGCAGACGGTCGTCAGGACCATCACGACCACTGTCACGACCACCACTGTTGCCACTAGAGCCGTAGCGCGACGGTGGGGGACCGCGTGCGTCGTGGTACCGACTGTCGGGGCGATACGCGTCGTCGCGATCATAGCCACTGGAGCTGCCGCCACCTGAGCCTGAACGACCAGCGTCGCGTGGACCGTAGCTATTGCGACCAGGAGGTGGCGGCCGGCGGCCGTCAAAGTCGCGATGACCACTGCGGTTACTGCCACTACCGCTGCGCTCTTCGCTGCGACCACGTGGCTGTTGCTGCTGCTGCTGCTGCTGGTTGTCAATGTGCATCGATGGTGGTCGGTCACGCGACGACGACGCCAGTGTCTGCTGCTGCTGTTGCTGTGGCGCGGCAGCAAACGGTTCAGGCTCGTACGCGCTATTGTAGCCATACGGATCAGCACCAGCGCCACTACCAAGGACAGCCGTGTCGGCGCTGTTGTCGGGCGACCCAGTCGGCAAGTTCGGGTTCGTATAGTCGCGCGAGCGCTCGTTGTTGTAGCGCACGCGGAGCTCCGAGTGGCGCGAGAAGACGACACCGAGTTGGTTGCAGCCCGTGTAAATGTCGCGGCCGTCGAGCGCGGCTTGCGCGGCCTGCGCCTGTGCGATCGTCGCGAGCTGCACGAGCGCTTTGAACTCGTCGCTCTTCCAGAACGTCACGATCTTGACGACCGTACCAAACTTCTGAAACACTTGCTGGAGCACGTCGGCTGTCACGTCGTACTCGATCTTGCTCACGGTCACCATGAGGATCGTGTTTGGCTGCCCGGGGTTCCCACGGCGAATGTGCGGGTCCTGCTGGTGTTGAGGCTGCTGCTGCTGCTGCATGGGGATCGCAGCAGTGGCTACTGCACCAGTACAGCAAATGGTAAATGTTATATCAGTTTTGACCAAATGGCAACAGCGGGTTATTGCGTAACAGAAGGGTTGTAGCGAATAAATAGGTTATACCGAGAGGTTATAGCGAGGATAATAACGTACCTGGTGGTTCGTTGTAGTACGTCACTGGTCCTCGTTGCTGCTGCTGCTGTTGCGGTGGTAACTGCTGCTGTTGCTGGTGAACAGGTGGCTGGTACGCAAACTGCTGTTGCTGCTGCTGCTGTTGCTGGTAGTACGTAGGACCGCGCGTCAATGCGTCAGCCGTCGGCGGCGGCCGCAGCGTCAGTTCGTCGCGACTCGAGTGCTCAAACAGGATCTTCTTGCCGCGAATGAGCGCGTCGCGCGTCAAATAGAACGCAATGAGGTTCGCAGCTGCCGCAGCATCTGGCAGCTGCACGAACGCCTGGCACTTGAGCGGCACGAGGACGCACTTTTCGACGACTGCGAACGGGCAGCAGAGCGCAAGGAGCTCGCTCTCGAGGCAGTCGGCCGGCAGGCCACGGACAAACACGACCTGCGTATGTCAGTAGGACGCAGGTGGTAGACGACGGTCAGGTATACCTACACTTGGCGTTTTTCTGCGTGCAGCTGATTCGCCGAGATTCTCATGACATATACAAAATATGTATGGATATGTGCGAATGTGCATTACTGTACCCGCGTATTTGGCTGCGCAGATGTGCGTGCGCGCTTCCCGTTCGGATCGAATGCGCTCGCGTCGCTGTCGAAGCGGCGCTTCAGTGCGCTGTTGTCGGCGTTGTTGTTGGACATGATGGTGCAGGACGCGCGCGAAGGGACACGGACGGACGGGTGGACACGCGAAGCCAAGAGCTCAAGTTGGGTCGAGGATCTGAGGGCATAAGACAACACGAGCGCAGTGAATAACGACGAGCGACACGGAGTAAACAAAGGAGGCATCACGCGCGTGGCACGCGTTGTGGCCGGAGCGCCACAGCAGCAGCCTCAGTGACGGCAGTGGGGCAAGACGCGGTGTGGTCGGAGGACGTTGTCGAATGGACCGCGATGTGGAGAAGTGGCGTGCGAGGGGAAGGAGGCCGAAAGGGCGAGCAAAGTGCCTGCAGGCGCGAGAAGCAGGACCAGCGAGGGTAGACGAGGAGCGACGCTCAACGACAGCATGCTGTAGCGAACCGCAGCGACTGTACATGCGGTCGTTTGATTGCTGCAAGCGTTCATTGCGGTCGGATCTTGGCCGCAGGCGTGCTCGCTGTCCATCCGTTTGTCCGACGCTGCTGCTGCTGCTGCTGCATCCACACGCTGCAGTCGAAGTGTACATGCCCACACATACACAGAGCAGACGCACAGCATGCACATACCACGTCGGAAGACGTCGATGTAAATCGTACCAATCGAACCGCTGTTGGACGCACTCTGATGGTTGCTTTTGTTTGCCACAGAAGGCCACACTCGAAACAATAACATTGCTAAGCAATACAGCTATATTCATCGATAGGACACGGTATTGCGAAAGCCGTCATTGATACAAAGTCATAGTCAAACACTGTTTTGTCATTTATGCTTGCATGTAATAAGAAAACGTGGTCAATGCCAAGCTCGATACAGAACCCACATTAAACCATTAACTTGTCACAAATGGTTCCCAAATATGCCTTGATCGACAATATCGATCGAGTCCGAATGATGCAACAATCGGTTTTCAGCCAATCGATGCTGACCTCAACTTCAGCAAAAATAGACAGGCTGTTACAAAATGGTGGTATCAGCAGTGTCAGCAACAGCTTTTGCTGCCAGTTGGATCTCCAAGTTTGCAGGTTGGTTTGAGCACTGTGGCAAAACAGTGAGTGCGAGATCTAAAGGGCCATTTTTGCAATCTATTTTCTGCCAATCCGTGTTGACCACATTGGTGCAACAAAATACAGGTCGCCAAAAAATCGTTCTAGTAGAGGTCTGCAGGTCTGTGGCAGCGCTGTGCCACGTCATCACGTGCTGTTTGCGAGCATTGCATGACTTGGCAGCAGCACAGCCGACGCAGAGCCCATAGACGTGTCTGTGGGTTTGAGCACACATATGTATCCAAGTGAGGCAATGACCATTGTGACAAATGGAGCTAAAAATGCAATTTCGTGTCTAAATGAAGTGCCTTGGGTGTCAGGCGCTGATTGGCTGAATTGTAGTCCGCACTCGCATTTTCTTTTCTTGGCGTCTCCCCCGTCTCCCTACGCTCAGTTGCTCTTTTTGGGTGTGTTCGCAGCATCGCATCGTAATGTTGTTCTGCACATAGATCGCAGTGCACAGTGTGTTATGAAGCCTCATCAAACAAATCACGGTCTCGTGTTTGCAAGGGTATGTGTTTTGCAAAGTCTATAGGCGCTGAAAAAGGGGACAGCGTTCGTTTCGCTCGCGAAATTCCCTCCAAAAAGCTCCCCCCTCTTCTCTGCGTGAGCTTGGCTCGCCCACACAAACAGCAGCAGCTCCATTTGGGAATTTCGCGACCGAGCGCGTCTCCGACACACTTCAGCAACAGCCGCCGCCGCCGCAGCAGTAGCTCTTCTCCGAGCTCGTAACCCCCCACCCCCACAGCAACCATGGGCATGGCATTCTCGCGCGTGTTTGAGCGCCTCTTTGGCAAGAAAGAGATGCGCATCCTCATGGTCGGACTCGACGCTGCTGGTAAGACGACGATCCTGTACAAGCTCAAGCTCGGCGAAGTCGT
>JAADWX010000553.1:0-19307 GCA_023336405.1 Globisporangium echinulatum | reverse complement strand
CGAGCGCGAAGAGCGCCAAGCGCAAGGTCAACTTTGGCAAGAACGTTGTGCATCCGTCGTCCATGACGCTCGAGCAGCAGTCGGCGCTGTCTAGCCGTGCAAACACGACCACATGCGTGAGTGGAAGTGCTGGCGTCACAGTCGACAAGCGCCAGCGCCGCGTGAACCCAAACGCGCCAAAGACACTCGACGGATTCATGTTGCTCGACTGCTGCCGAGGTGTGAGCACTGCATCTCGCGCTTGCTGACGGTCGAGATGTGGTTGCACAGAGACACTGACCGCACATGCACGTGTCGGTGTTTGTCTTTGTTGTGTTTGTCTCTGTGACTTCATACGTATCGATGTGCGTTTGCAGTCGAGTTCCCAGACGAAGTGACGCAGGCAGTGCTGAGTGGACTGCACATCACGAACGTCGTCACGGAAGACTTGCTCTTCTTCTCGAACCTCACGCGGCTCGACATGAGCGACAACGAGGTGCGTCGTCAGTCGTTAGTCGTCGATCTGCTCGGTGTGCCACTGACGTTGGACGACTCACATGACTCACCGTGCGCTCATGCGGACGTACCTCTCCATTGACAGGCAGCGTTCGAGCCGTTCAGCTGTCTCCCAGCGCTCGTTGAGCTCGACTTTCAGTGCAACGCCGTGCAGAGCGTCTCGGTCGCAAACGGTTTCTTGAACCTCGAGGTACTGCTGCTATACGAAGTGCCTCGATGGCGCCCATACCTGATCGTTCGCGTCGACTGACCACTGACCGGTCGTCTACCACTATCAGGTACTGAACCTGTCGTTCAACTGCTTGACGTCGCGCGACGTCGAGGAGCTCTCGAACCTCCTACGGATACGCGAGCTGTACCTGAGCAACAACTGGATCAAGTCGCTCCCGCCCGTCATGGACCGCTTCTCGCGCCTCGAGACGCTCTCGCTCGAGCAGAACAACATCGTAGGCAACGCTATCTTTGCGTTCCTTGCGATCGTCCCGCGGCTGCGCAACCTCAACCTGAGCCACAACAAGATCACAGGCTTCCCCGAGGTATGTATGTACCCATAGGTATGACCCTGAGTGCGTCCGTTGACACTGACGGGATGATGCAACTCGCAGTCGGCGCTCACGCTCGAAGAGAAGCGCGGCGCGGGCTTCTACAGCCTCGTGTACCTCAACCTCGCGCACAACGCTGTTGCGTCCGAGGACGCCGTGCTCTATACGTGCGAGCTCCACGCGCTGCGCAAGCTCGTGCTGTATGGCAACCCGCTCGCGCATGCGGCTGTACTATCGAGCGACCCGACCAAGCTCGCGTACGACCCGGTACCGAACATGACTATGCACATTACAGCACACGACATGCCGCTCGATGTCGTCATTGGGTACCCCGAGACGAGGCGCAAGACGCGCAGTGCGATGGCGTCGTACGACAATGTCGAGATCTACAAGATGCTCCCAAACGACGTTGCGTTGAGGCCGCCGTTCCGTACGAAAGCGACCAACTTCATGCTCGCAGAGACCGATCTGAGCAGTAGCAAGATCGTCGACGTGCCTCCAAAGCCATACGTGAAGCGTACGAGCAGCGTCTCTGTGGTGTTGCTATTACTGCTACTACCATCGACAGCTGCGTCATCCTCGCACTGCTCGCGACTGACGACGTCCGTGTGTCTCGTCTCACAGACTATACGATCGACACGAGCGACACGACGTTCTTGACTGGAGTCGGCATCGAAGACGTACTTGGTGATGCAGTCTCGGCGAGCGCTCCGTCCGAGGTTAGTCCTAGGCTTGCTGAGTCTGTGTGTGTGCATGTATGTGAGTCGGCTCAGTCGCTTGTGTCGATGGCTGCTGGTCTCATGATGCACTGACACACACGCTGCTGCAGCTCCCTGCAGTGCCGCTGTCGATGCTCACTCGCTCGCTCGCAGCGTCCAACAACGTACGTCTGAGTCCATAACCTCGTCCAGCTACGATGTGTGTATTGCACACTAAACACTGACACCAGAGCGCCTCACTGCTGCTTGGTGCATGTGCGTGTACAAGCAGCCGCAGCCGATGAAGACGCGGTTTGCGATCAATGCGCTGCGGTACCAGCTCGAGCACCCGCTCACGTCCCACGACGACTCGGAGCTCGTGCCGTCGAGTTCGCAGCGGCCAACGCAGACGCATCTGGTACGTACCATGGAGCGGCATGGAGCTGGTGGATACGGACGCGTGTGTGTACATCTCGAGGTACATGTAGATGCTCGCGTAGCAGCTCACGACTGACCGCCTGTGTCGTTCTTCGCACACTGCCGATAGCAACGCCAACGACCTCGACGCCACTACGGCAACGCACAGGCACCACCGCATCACGACGTGGCGTTCACGAGTCTCGGGATCAACAGCCATCGTAAGAACAAAGGAGGTACGACTGCGAAGGCGTTAGCCGTCGTCGTGTATGGTCAAGCACTCGCTCAGTGACTGACCTTGTGTCCGCTGTCGAACCGAATGACTGAACGCTCTGATCTATCCAGGGTCGCGAGGACTCGACGACGCGCTCGCTGAGCTGAGCAACCAAGTCGCAAAGTCCTGGGGCGACAAACGCGCAAACAGCAGCGGTGCGTCTAGCTGACAAAGTTGACCTGGCAGTAGGTCCGCTCAGTGTCTCTCACGCCTTACGATGTTGATCGCTGTCTATCATCTGCGCATTGCAGGCACGGCCGAGCGCAACGTCGACGTCGCACTCGATGCGCTCGTATCGACGGCGCAGAAGATCAACTTGACGTACCAGCAGCACCCGACACCATCAAATTGGCAGTAGCACTGACCTCGACAGACAAGCAGACGCTAGAACGACCGCGCGTATGAACAAAAGCAAACTCTATTGACTGCCAGCACATTCGAGTGTCTCGACCGCGTCTCCTGTCCTACACCTGCGTGCTTGTGCTGTTTCGACACTGTCGACGCCGCCGACCTGCAGCCACTCGCTCGTAGCCTCGCAAGCGCTACGCCATGCATATCGACACATGCACGTCACACACGCTAACTATGTCGACTTGTAGTGCGTAAGGCGGTAGAGCAGCACGCGGCCGCGTGCATTGCCGACCGCAAAGTACCCGCTGCTCGGACTGAACGCCATCGCCGAGACGTAGTGGAGCGGCGTGCGTGCTGTCGGCCAGTTGCTAAAGACCGTGAATGTCGGGAGATGCACTAGTTTAAGCGCGTCGCGCGCGTCGGTCGACGCCATCGCGAGGATCTGCGCGTCGCTATTAAACGCCAGGACATCGGCTTGCGTCGTGAGCTGCATGAGCGCTTTGCGCGGCGCGCGCGGCGCAGTCAGTCCCTTGTTGTCGTACACGTTCACGACGCCGCTGCTCGAGCCGGCCGCGTAGTACTTGCTGTCACTGCTCGCTGCAATCGCATAGTTCCCCAAGCTGCCTTCGTCCGCGTGCTTGTACACGCACGTGCGCGTCGTGCGGAGGTCCCACTTGTAGATGTCGCCGTCCGAGCCAGTCGTAAGGAGCGAGCGGTCGTCGTCGCAGAACGTTGCAGCAGCCACGCGGCCGTTCATCTTGAGGTTTGCGATCCACTCGTACGACCGCGTCGAGATGAGACTCACGTACCCGTCGCTCCCGAGGAACGCGGCGCGGTCGCCGGCAGTCGAGACGCTAAAGCGCTCGAGCTTCTTCTCGTTGCGGCCAGCGAGACCTGGGATCTTGGTCACACGACCGGCTTCGAGGTCGTACGCAAAGAAGTACGACCGCGGCCCAGACAACAGGACGCGCGAGCCGCCGAGTGTAAACTTGGCGTCCAACAACGGAAGGTCCTGGATGAAGACGTCTTCGACTTTGTCGTTCCGCGCGCCGTCGACTTGGAACAGATGGAGCGTTCGGTCGAGCCCGGCCGTGAGCAGGAGCTGGCCGTTCGGGTGGAACTGCACGGACTGGACGACCGCGTTTGTTGGGTTGTGCTGGTTCGCGTCCTTCATGCGCACAATGTCGAGCGTCCCAGGCTGCAGCACGGCGCTCGACGCCTCGAGCATCTGACCGGTGCTGCGGACAATGTCGTCGGCGCTGAACGTCTCTTCGTCGTCATTGTCGCTGTCCGAGTCGGTGCTTTGCGTCGTTGTTGACTGCTTGGGCTCCAAGAAGTTCTTGGGGTCGGCCCACTCGACTGACGCCGAGCCGAGCTGGAATCTGCGAGCCACGTACGAGGCAGCAATGAGCATCGCGCTATCGACAGCAGACGCATAGACGACATGATATGACAGATAGGCACACGTACTGCTGCTTTAGGCGCTGCTGGAACTCGCGGCCATCGACGAGCGTGTCGGCCTCGGTCTTGCGCAGCTTGCGCAGCCGTTTCTGCTCCTCGAGGTTCACTTGCACGCGCGCATCGTCGTCGTCGACCCACGCAGGCTTGAGCTGAAGCTTACTGCTGCTGCCATCGTGCGATTGCTGCTGCTTCTTGCGCTTGTGCGTTGTCGCGACTGTCGGCTGGAACACCTGCTCTGCGAGCTGCACTTCCTCTATTCGTTCATTGTGACGACGACAGCGTGCCATGTAATAGCGATGTGAGTGCTGTGCTCGTGCAATGCGTTCGTTTCGCTCTAGTACACGCAGCTGCAGTCGTGCTAGCACCAATTCATGCTAGACAAACAAGAAGACGTACCAGCGGTCGGCTTGGTGTGCGTGCGCTTGGGCGTGAACGCCGTCTTCTTGGTTGCTGTCCTCTTGCCCATGGTTGCTCGCTCGATCGCAATTGCAGTCGACGTCTGTGTGTGTATGGCTGCGATTCCAAGACCAACCGAGTTCGCATGTGTTTTTCAAGGTCAGTTGCGGCAGATGTTTGATCGTTTTGAAGAGGCTATCATAGTATGAAATAATTTGATGGAGTCCACACCGCACAATATGGGTCACGCAATAGCCTCTCCCCTGCATGCGAGACGACGCGCGCAATGCACTTGCTCGAACAATCAAAACAGGCGGGGCGACGCCGTGCGATCGTCGAGTGGTTTTCCTCTGCAGCTTTTTTGCAAGCGCAATTCCGCAATTTCCCTCATCGCACTCACTCAGTCGAGAAAGGAGGCATTATCCGACATTGCGTGTCCGCTCGTCCGTCCGTCCGACCAGCAACAAAGCAGCTCATTCGAGAAGGTCACGAATAACCACACACACAGCTGCAACAGCATACATACATAGCCTTAGATCCTGTTCGCAAACAGGTTCCGACACCCACAGATTCGAGAGCAATTAGCACGACCAACAGCATGACGTCCGTGCGCATTTCGGAGATCCACGAGCGCATGGACGCGCCAACGAACGCAGACGCAGTCTGCCACTCGCCGTCGTCGATTGCAGAGGTCGACTACAGCCACACAGCAGCAGCTGAGCAGCCAACGAAGCGTCGCAAGGTGCGTTTTGTTTGCTTATTGCACCCAGGTGCACGCTGTATGCACATGTGTGGGATGTTCATGCGTGCTGCTCATCAAGAACGACTCGAGTTTACTAACACTTGCTATATGGCTGTGTTCCTCAATGTCGCTTGTTGTGTGTCACCTTCTTCGTTTGCATTGCAGGTATCGTGCGCCGGCTCGCCAGCTCCACAGACGCACCACCATCCCGCCCCGTTGTCTCCGCAGCAAGGTGATACTGATGATGACCTGCTGCGCGCGTGCGCTGCGCACGACGCTGCTGCACCGGCGGACAACAGTTGTGCGAGTGATATTAATGCGGATGTTGCGCGTGACCTCAGCTGCGGTCCGTCCCGCAAGCGCCGTCTCAGCCAGTCCGTGAGCGCCGATGTCGCTGCTGTCGATATCGTTTACGATGTTGCGAGCAGTACGTCTGCGACTACGCACGAGCCATCTTGTGAGTGCGAACCCACCGCCGCTGCTACATGCGCGCCGTCGACCGACTCGTGCGAGTGTTCCGCAGCAGCGACGTTGACAGCGACATCGACGTTGACGACGACGATTTCGACCATGACGCCATTGACGACGGGAAGTGACGCTGTTTGCGAGTCAAGCGTGGTTGCTGTGTCACTCGACACGGCGCCGCGCTATGCGGATGATGCGGGGACGCGCGCTGACACTGCGTGTGAGAGTTCCGATGCTCTTCTTGCTGCTGCTGCTGCCTCTGGTGTTGCGTGCAGCGCTGCAACTGCGACACGCGCGAGCCGACGCATGCTGTACATCGAGTACTGGAGCCGCACGGACGAGTGCAAGGAGCGCAAGTGGGACCACCTCGACGCAATTGCAGAGCAGTACGGATGCGCTGAGGACCACATCTTTGCCACGACGCTGCGCGGTAGGACTGCGTGCCTCGAGCCGAACATGTTTCCGTATGCCACGCCTGCAGGGATCGAGCACTGGACGCTCTGGCACGTGCGCGAGCTGACCCACGGACAGATCAAGCAGTACGTCGAGAACTGGATTGATGCGAACGCGCCGCACGTCGAGAGCTGGAACTACGACGACAACCCGGAGCGGTCGATCGACATTTTCCACGTGCACGTGTACCTGCAGGTCCCACCTGGCGCAACGGTGTTGCACGGCCGCGCACTCGACGACCTCGTGCACGAGTTGGATTGAGTGCGTTGCTACTGCTGCTGCTGCGGATGTGACGGTAGCTATCAGCTCTGCTATTTATGCGTAACCCGATAATACACGTACCCCCGTAACCCTATAGTCCACATGAGAGCTGTCGCTCGTGCAGGATACGACTGACTATGCTCTAGCAAGTGAGCGAACGACCGAAGAGCTAGGACTGTCGCAATGTGCGGTCGCATTACAACGCGTATCTGTCTATTGCATTCGTAGTGATCATTCGCTGCTGCTGGCATCGCTGCCAGGATGATGATGATACGCCACGCACCTGACGACTCGCTACGCCATGAGGTCGCGCACCGATGCGACTGTGTACGCGATGTCCTGCGCCGAGACGTGGAGGTTCGTGACTGCGCGGACCTTCTCGCCGTTCCAGTACCCGCCTGTTACAAGCCGTATACATATACATGCACACGTGAGTAAAATACCAGTACGTGTCTACGATCACTCAAGGATGCGTGTGGATGGTAGGAATGGCAGGTGATACGTATGTGCGTGACGCACGCACGCACCGCCGACGAGGATGCCCTTTTCACGATCGAGCTTCGCGACGAGTGTCGCAGCGTTGAGCTTCGCGTCCGGTGCGATGTGGAAGAACACGATGTTCGTGTCGACGTCGCGTTCGTTCACAGCAATGCCAGGGATCGCCGCCTACCGCACGCAGTGGCCATACATCCACATCCACAGATATGCGCCAATCCGTAAGACTCATGTAATCGTAAACACGTAAATAAGTACATACGTACCAAACCCTGAGCAAGTGCTTTTGCATTCGCGTGGTCGTCAGCAAGCCGCGCAAACTGGTGCTCGAGCGCAAAGAGCCCAGCTGCCGCAATGACGCCAGCCTGCCGCATACCGCCACCTAACGATTTGCGCAGCCGCTTCGCACTGTTGATAAAGTCCTCTGAACCTGCGAGGATCGAGCCAACGGGTGCGCCGAGGCCTTTGCTCAGACACAGCGAGACCGAGTCAGCACCAGCAACGAGGTCGCTGATCGCCGAGCCCGATGCGACACTTGCATTTGCGAGCCGCGCGCCGTCAATGTGGAGCTTGAGTTGTGTGTCATTACAGAACGTCTCGACGTCGCGGACGAACGAGAGCGGCAGCACGCGACCGCCGCACGTGTTGTGCGTGTTCTCGAGCGCGACGAGCCGCGTGCGCGGGTAGTGCGGGTCGTCAGCACGTACGGCGTTCTCGAGGTGCGCGAGCGCGATCGTGCCGTCCGGCTCGTTCGGGACAGTGTGCAGTCCGACGCCCATGTACGCTATGTGTGCACCGTAAGGAAGTGTTTGTATGGAGATGTGGGAGTGAGTGAGTGGACGCTATTTACGGTATGCGCCACGTAGACAACGAAAGACGCACCGCTTGCGCCGGCGCCTTCGTACATGAAGATGTGTGCCTTGTCGCCAACGATGATCTCGTCGCCTCGGCGACAGTGTGCACCGATTGCAATCAAGTTGCTCATCGTGCCACTACGATCGACACGAGAAGAAGACAACATGCGCGATGATGCGCAGCAAGTAGTCCACAGCGCGTCAGTCGAGCGTCTACAACACCAGCCTGTATGTATGTATGTGCAGACGCTGCATCACGCATTGTCACCGTAACGCCAGTAGCAGCGGTAACAAACAGACACGTACGATGGTACGAAGAGCGCTGCCTGCTTGCCGAGCAGATCCGCTGCGTACTCCTGGAGCTTGTTCACGGTCGGGTCGGTGCCGTAGACGTCGTCGCCAACCGGTGCAGCAGCGATCGCAGCGCGCATGGCGTCCGATGGTCGCGTGACGGTATCCGACACCATATTGATCGCAGCGCGTGGCGCTTTTGCAGCGGTCGACAGTGCACGTGTCCACATCCTTTGCGTCGTGATGGCGGGTCGATCACTCACTTGCTCGGACTGGAGAGCTGGAAGTGCAAGTGTGCGGTCAGAGCAGACCTGTTGCAGTGAACTGCTGGAGCGCGGCAGTAGCGCTTCGGTAAGGTGCGAATACAGTGAATTGATGCAATTGCAGCATGACAAACCCTTGCAATTGCAGCATTTGTATTTGATTCATTGGTGATTTTGACCTGTATATATTGCTTCAAAATACACAGTACAGAGGTACCCGTTCACAGAGGACGATCGAGCATTTTGATTGTGACATTGAAGAGAAAGCGACAGATCATCATGTCCGCAAAGGCTTGCACAGGCACCTCCGCCACTTCGGCGGATCGCACTGCCGATGGCGGTGCCGATAGCAAGCGGAAGCGTAGCGACCGTACGACAGACCAACAGCAGCACAGCCATCAGCTGAGCTGCAGCAATGGTGACAGCGCGTTCCGAGACTTGGTGCGCGCTGCAAGCGACGACGACGACGACGACAGCAGCGACAGCGAACGCAGTCGTGCGGAAAAGAAGCGCAAATGGACGCGGCTGCTGCTTCGCGAGCTGTACGATCTCGGCTACAGCGCGTCGGCTGCAGCGCTCGAGAGCGAAGCGCACGTGCAGCTGCGCTCGGAAGCAATGGAGCAGCTGCAGCAGTGCGTCGAGGCGCGCGAGTGGGACCGCGCACTGCAGCTCGTCGGTCACGACCAACAAACGTCCGTAGCATCTACAGTAGCGATGAAGTCGCCGCAGGACGCGCGCGCCGCAGTGCTCTTGCTACTCAAGCGCAAGTTCCTCGACCTCGTCATTCAGAAGCAGCTGCGTGCAGCGCTTGCGACGCTCCACCGCGAGATCGTACCAGCGTTCCCCTTGGTGCGTCGTGTCGTGCCCTTGTACAGCATGCGCAATACTTATAAGTCCGACTTATAGTACGTATCTATCTGTTTGCACTGGTGTGACTGCCTACACACGCCTGCATGCATACGAATCTAGAGCGCAGATGACGCGCAGTCGCTCGCGATGCTGCTGCTCTGCCGCGACGCGCGCGACGTCGAGCGCATTGCGACGATCCCGTGGCGCACTGCCGACTTGCTCGCACGCCTCGAAGAGCTCGCGAGTCCGGAAGAGATCATCCCGCGCGGCACGCTCAGTGTACGTGCGTGTATACTCTGTCAGCCACATAGAGTGGCGGTCATCTGCTGCTGTTGCTGCTGACGATGTGGTCTGGCGATTGTGCTCGCGACTGTGGGTCGCGACTGTCCAGCGGCTCGTACGTAGCGCCAATGACGCAGTCGAGCGAGTCGACAACACACACAGACCCAACACGCGTGTGACTGGCGAGTGCGTCGCGATGCTGCTCGCACACACGAGCGACGTGCTCGACGTGCAGTTTGCACCGAGTGGTGCGCTGTTGGCATCGAGCGCGCGCGACGGCGACGTGATCGTGTGGACGCTGCCGCCTGGCGACGCACTGGCGCATCGCAGTGCCAGCCACCAAGTGCGTGTGGCTGTGACTTACTATATGTGTGTGAGTGTCGGACTGGTTGAACTCGCTTGGGTCTACCGATTGTCTTTGTCGCATGTCGTCATTAACACTGTCGATACGCGCATCTGCAGCAGCCAGCGCCGCTGCACGTGCTCAAGCGCGCCGATGGCGCTGTCGAGTGCCTCGCGTGGTCGCCCGACAGCCGCTCGCTGCTCACGTGCAGTAGCGCGAGCCGCACGATCGAGCAGTGGAGCGCCGTGGTGCGTCTTGCTCCCTTGTCCTACCACTCACTATTAGACACTCTATGTCGGTCTGATTATACGTACCTGCCTATGTGTGTCTGCGACGCTGCTAGACGGGCGCGCGCGAGCACGAGTTCGTTTTTCCAGCGGCCAACGTGACAAGCGTCCAGTGGCTCCCAAGCGGCCAGCAGTTTGTCAGCGGCAGCGCCGACAAGTCGCTCCTGCTCTGGGTGCGTCACGGTCTTGTGTATGTATATGACAGTGACGATGGTAGTCCACGACGACTGACAGCTAGCGTCTCTCCTCTCCTGTCCATCGACTGCTGCGATACACACAGAACGTCGCAGACGGCAGCGTCGCGTACCAGTGGGGTGGCCGCCGCGTCCTCGACGTTGCCGTGCACCCGAATGGCCAGAAGCTCTTTGCGCTCGTCTCGGGCACTGAAGTCCGGACGTACGACCTACAAAGCAAGACCGACGAGCTGCTGTTTGAAGCCGACGCGCTCATTTCGTGTCTCCGGCTTTCGCCGTCAGGTCAGTACTTGCTATTGAACCTCGTTGGATCCGAATCGCTCGTGTGCCTCGAGCTCGACGCACACGTGATCGTCGCAACGTACAGCGGCGTGCGCGAGCAGCGATTTGTGCTGCGGCCGTGCTTTAGCGGCCACAACAGTGACCGCATCGTGTGCGGCAGCGAAGGT
Organism: Globisporangium echinulatum; assembly: GCA_023336405.1. Taxonomy (NCBI): domain Eukaryota; phylum Oomycota; class Peronosporomycetes; order Pythiales; family Pythiaceae; genus Globisporangium; species Globisporangium echinulatum. The sequence goes on along the minus strand of JAADWX010000553.1, from coordinate 8,445 downwards.
GCGTTGTGGACATTCGCCAGCGTGCTGTGCTGCGCTGTGCTGTGCTGTATGGGACTGAGTATGCATGCAGCTGTCGTTCTGACGACATGACGCTCGCTGGATGTCTATATGTCCAGACGGCACGGTGTGCGTGTGGCAGCGCGACTCAGGTCGACTCGCAGTGCGCCTCGACGGCCACGCAAGCGTCGTGAACTGCGTGCAGTGCCACCCTTTGTTGCCGCACGTGGTCGCGAGCGCCAGCGACGACGAGAGCGTTCGGCTCTGGGTGCTGCGGTCAGATGACGATGTTGGCGACCACATTACTGACAGCAACGCGATGGACGAATGAGAAACGAAGGGATAGTGAGCGAGTGTGTACGAGATGGAGATATAGGATTGTGACGATGGGATGGAGATGGAGATGCGAGTCGACCGACCAATTTGACTCAGTTTGATCTGCGAGTCTTCGAGTTGTCGGATCAATTGATTCTACGAGGTTGCTCGAGGTCGGTGTTGTGAATGTCAATAGTGCTGGTGTTGGTCCTGCGACACCAACGACACGCAGGAGTTCACATAAGGGTAAACATTGCAAAGTCTAGGTCGACGTCGACGTTGGGACGACTATACAAAGATGGTATTGAAGTCGCGTCAAACCGAAACGGATGGGCGACGCTTCCAGTCCAGCGCTTCGGATGTAGTCGTCTCGAGTTCGAGCTCGAGCCAACAGACTACCAACTTGTCCACGCAGACCAGACGCGCTGAGCGACGACAGCGTGTGTAGCGGACGAACAGCGGCGATCGACGACAACGGCAAATCGAGTGACTAGAGAGCGACGCGGAGTGCCATGTCCGGCGCCACGTACGGTGCGTACGCGTAGCTCGTATCACAAGTGACGTTCTGACGCAAGCCGCTATCGAGTCGACGCTCACAAACTCTCATTCAAACATACGCACACACGATGCACATACTCGGCAGACACATGGAAGCAAGCGACGTCGCAAGACCACTTTGAGTCGCTTATTCACGTTGACCGCAAGCTCGGCGCGTACACGGTCCGGCAGCTCTGTCTCCGGACGCTGCGGCTGTGCAAGAACCTGCCGTACTCGCCCGTGAATTGGCTCTACCTGGTCCTCTTGGGCGTGATCTGCGCCATGTATGGGTACGTCGTCCATAGTGTCCACGGATACGGGAGAGAAGCTAGGCGCTTGCTCGAGTGTGTGCTTGTATGTATGGACTACCTACGATCTCACTACGACCGGCATCGATGGTATACATCGTAGTCTGTACATCGATGGCTCGGTGCGGTACCTCTTCAAATGGCGTCGCCTCCTCATCGACGCCGTGGGCGAGAACTCGTTCTGGGGCTTCTTCGTTTGGACGTTCTGGTGCTGTGCACTCAGCGTCATCTCGACGTCATGTGGGCAGTTTCTCTCACCGGCGTCCGATGGCTCGGGCATCCCCAAGATGCGTGCGCTCTTTGCCGGCGTGTTCCAGAACCCGAGTGACATTTTGTCGTTCCGGACGTTCATTGCCAAGTCGATCGGTACGGTCATGGCGTCAGGCTCGGGTCTGTCCGTTGGGCGCGCTGGACCGTACACGCACATTGTCTCAATCCTCGCGTTCCTCATGGGCAAGATGGCGCTCTTCCGACGCGTCTACTTTGGCCCTGAGAACTACAACTACCTACGCGCGGGTGCGTCTCTGTGTGTGTTTGCGTGTGTGTATAGTAGCCTTCCCATTCACGACACATGGACTCACTGTAATGCGCTCTGGTACGTACGTGTAGCTGTTGCGGGCGGCATCACGGCGAGCTTTGGGTCACCGCTCGGAGGCGTGCTCTTTAGTATCGAAGTGACGGCCAAGTACTACGAGATCAAGTGCTTGTGGGAAGGCGTGATCTGCTCGTCGATCACGATCCTCGTGTTCAAGATCATCTTCTTCATCAAGCGCGACGTGCTCTTTGAGCGCACGACGTTCTCGGGCTTTGACATGGACTGGGACATCTTCTACTTTGTACTACTGGGCGTCATCACAGGAGTACGTTTGGCAGGTCGTTCGATGAAACGGACAGTCTGACTCGCACGCTCTCTACCACGCACTGTACTAACAGATACTACTGTGTGTGTGTATACGCTTATCAACAGGTCGGCGCTGGCATCTTTTGCAAGCTCGCGATCCTCATGCGGTCGGTGCAGATGAAGATGTTCCAGGTGTTTGGTCTCACGACGCCGTCGTACAAGCGCCGGCTCGTGCACATTTTGTCGATCTGCATCACAACCGGTCTCCTGACGTACCCGCTCAAGATCATGCGGCTGTCAGACCGACTGTTTGTGAACGAAGTCTTTCGCGACCAACCACTGAGCTTGCCGCAGTGGACGCAGATCACGACGTGGCCGAACGTGACGCTGTTCATCTACATCTGCCTCAAGTTTGCCACGAGCATCCTACCGTGTGGCTCGCCGCTTTCGATCGGGGTCTTTGGCCCGCTCTTTACGATCGGCGCGGCGATGGGGCGACTGTACGGCGAGACGCTCATGAAGCACTGGAACCCGTCGCAGTCACCGGCAACGTACGCGGTCGTCGGTGCAGCGTGCTTTGCGTCATCGGCGACGCAGACCGTGTCGACGTCGGTCATCTTCTTTGAGCTCACAGGACAACTGAGCCACATGATTCCGGTCATGCTCGCGTGCATTGTCGCGTACTTTGTGAGCGGCACGATCGCGCCGTCGATCTACGACATTCTTGCCGAGTGGGCCGGCCTCCACTCGGTCTGCTACGACTTTAACGACTACGTCCTGAGTCAGAAGATCGCGGAGAACAACATGCTGGCTGTGAACGTCGTGTTTACGCGCGAGACGACGTACAACGAAGCGCTGCAGGCGCTGGTACGACTCGCTCTGTTCGTTCTGGTGCATGCCATGAGCGTGCAGACATGGTAGCGACTGACTGGCTGATCGACTGACAAACGGACGGATGGACTGATTGGCGTGCGTTTGGGACCCTGTAGAGCGTGCACAAGACCGAGGAGTACTTCCCGATCTGCGACGACCACGAGTCGCGCATGCTCCTTGTACGTGCGATCACGATGACGACGCGCACTTGAGACGATGTTACGTTGTGTGCATGTGTGTATCAAGAGTGTATGGTCAACGAGCATGACAACTGACGCCAGCTCATTCACTATGGTTGTGCACGAGGCAGGGCAGCATCCGTCGCTTCGACCTCGAAGTCGGCATTGCGCGCTTCTTTGCTGTTCACCAGCCAGAGGTACGGGCTTCCACATAGCAGTCAGAGTGGCTCGCTGTCTCGGTTGATCGCAATCGTTATTGCACTCGCCCTCTTACACAGCAAACCGCCTTGTACCCCTGCGGAGCTAGATGCCGTCCGGTACGAACCCAAACGTCGCCGCCAAGATCTTGCGCCTCGTGTCCGACACGCTCAGGTTCGACAAGAAGAACAACGCAGTCGTCGACGACATCTCGCTGCTCAACTTCCAGTCCAAAGAGACGACGACCGCAGCGAGCGCGGTGCGTTGCGTGCATCAGCGATGACGATCGCGAGTCCACGTGTGTATGCACGAGCAACTAACATTGTGATGGCGCATATGACCGACTGGGATGCACTGGTCACCGTGTGCAGCTCAACTTGGGTCCTCCGTTTGCGCCGTTCACGTTCGACTCGATCCCAGTCGAGAGCTTCCCGCCACAGGTCGGCGAGTACGTGAACCTCTGCCGCGTGCACAAGGTCGCTGCGATGACGATGGTGACGCAGGTGTACGTCACACGGGGTGGCAAGCTGCTCGGTGTCGTGAACCTCGGCTCGTCGCTCAACAAGCTGCGGCTTGAGGAGACGCCAGTGCTCATCGCGCCATGAGTGAGGAGGTCTGCTCCAGTCCGTGCTGCAGTCCCAGTCGTCGCTCTGTCCTACCTGCCTTTCAACCTTTGCATGCTCCACCACCATCACCTCGCGCTGCCTACCACTTCTGTAGACACAAGCCACAACCTGCTAGTCGCGCAATGCATACCGCTCGTTCACCCATTGCGTGCATCGTCTGCTCGCAAGAGCTGACCTGTCGATGTGTGCAGTACGTCTTGCGTGAATGTTGCCAGTCAGTGCTGCCAGAGCGATTGCGCTCGGGACATCGCGCAGCAAGCGCCCTGTGAACAGGACACGATGCACAAGATTGACGCCGATACAAAGATCGGACTCGAATGTGACCACAGGCGACGACGACAGCATCACGCTGCTCTGTGCAGTATCCGAGACCAACACGCTGGACATCCGTAAAGACCGACGGATGCTGCGGACCCTCGTGCACAGTGTCAGCAACGAGACTGGTGGTCGACATGTCGGGAGTACGAACGAGCAAACGTCACGTCGGTCGCAATGCGCGTCTGTGTGCTGTATGGGTGTATACTTGCTTCTTTATCCTGTGAACTTGCTAATGAGCTTGTAGACGATCAGGACCGAGAGCCCAAAGATGATAAAGTACAGCGACAGGATCTTGATAAAGTGCTTGCGCTTGAGGCTCCGGAGGTACTGCCCCGCCTCCTCGGCGTCCTCGCGCGTCTCGTCGACCTGACCGTACAGGAGCATAGTGTGTCAAATACGCAGCAGTCAGTGAGTCAGTCGTCGCAATGCAGAGCGCGAGTGCTCTGATATGAGACGATACGGCTACATCAGCACGTACGTTCGAGCGGACGTTGATGAGCTGTTCGCGCTGCGTCTGGAGGTTCCCAGTAATGTTGTGCGCTACCCAGCAAGAGCGAGAAAGAGTGTGTGCACGTAAGTAAGAGCGATGGTATGTGCGCGTTATGCATTGCTTGGAGACGCACCGATTGCTTCGGTCTCTGCGATGATGCCCTGCGCATTCTCCAAGTGGTCGCCCGTTCTACCAACACACAGACACACACGTCCAAACTGTCAGCACCAGTACCAGGACGACTGAAAGCGATGCCCTACAGCACGGACGCACCGGTCGATGCGCTTCTGTTGCCGCACCATGGTGTCTTTCTACAACGGCGCACAGCGCGACAATGTGTGCATGTCAGCCGGCTGGTCCACAGCGATGCCAAAGCGTATAGGCCATGGCAATGCAAAGTGAGACGCACAGTGCTGAGGTTGTCGGGTCGCTCGTTCGCGCGCTGCTGACTGTCGCCAACGAGCTTTGCGCGATCGAGCGCCGACTTGAGCTTGTCGATCTGGGACTTGAGCGTCCGCAGCTGGGTCGAAAACATGCGAGCAGCAGCAGACATGAGTTGGTGCGAGCGTGCGGTCAAGGCCGTGTGGTCAAGCGGTCGATATGGGTCGATCCATCGACAGAAGACGAACGTACCTGCTGGTGCATCTGCCGTCGCTCCTGTGACTGACCGGCGCGCGACTCGCTCTCGAGGATGCGCAGCTGCACATACGACACACACGCGAGCATGTGAGATAATCGCGCAAGCACTCGACACTCGCACAGTGATAGCAGGAAAGAACGCACGTACGTACGTATCGCTCGGCTTCCGAGATGTTGCCATGTGCGCTCTCAATGAGCTCCTCACGAGCCGCTATAGACACATGTGCGTAACAGCAACAGCATCATCGAGCAGCAGTGCGTGAGTCGGGCGATCCATGCGCCACACGCACACGTTGTCACGCTGCATGCGAACGAAGTGCGAGCACTGACGCACCTTTGTTTGGTGCGTTTGCGATGCTCTTGATGTCCTTTGTAGCGTCATCGCGGTAGAGCTCAAAGTCTTCGCGGTAGCTCATGAACGACTCGGTCATCGTAGACGAGTGTGTTGCTGTGTGTGTGGACTTGCGTGACGTGTGTTCGCTCTTGTTCGAGTGGCAATGACACTACGCGCACACACGTGTTCTCAGGCGACGACGACAACGACGATGGCTCCGCTCGCGCTTCCGCTTGTCCACGAACGAGTGAGGGAAGATGACGGTGGTCGTGTGAAGAGCAAGTGCGGGACAGCAAACGAACAACCAAACTCTTGCAAAATACAATGCGAGCCAGTGCAACAATTGGACGAGAATGCAAGTATTCGTATTCCCTGCTCCCTCTTAAATATGTTGATTAGCTCTCTAAGCATGTATTTTGTATGGCATGACAGCGTTGCTGGACGCGTACAATGCATAATCACGTCAATACGCATTGTTACCGGCCGTGTTAGTCGAAATCCAGCCAAATTTGGTGCAACGAATGCAATTGCAACTTTGCCTCAGATGGATCCAGTCACAATCAGCTCAAACGTCGCAAGTGCGCTGCTTGCTCTGCATGCTCACCACATTTCCACCAACGAACTAGATGAAGACGCTGTCGCAGATCCACTACCGCTCTTCATGTCCAACGTACTGGAAAATCCACCATCACCACCATCATCGTTTACCACTGCATCCACATCCACTCGAGCCATGTTTTCTGAACCACCGAGAGAGCGAGGACAACTGCCAGTCGGACAGTTCGTGCACACGTTCGCCAACCACATTCAATGTGCGTCGTCCTTGTGGGCGACATCAAAACGGTCTGCGCATGTACATATTGCAAGAGCCCTGCCTCTTAGTGCACCACTTCTTTCCCTCCGTCCTGCTCATTTGCTCCCGATCGACTCGAACGTTGTGGTTGATGATAGCCACGACTAGACGGTGCCACGCTAGCGGATAGATGACATACGGAGCGTCTGGGCCACCATGCTCTACTTCTAGAACCGGCTGACGACGCTCGAGATGATCGCCACGACGAGCCCAAAGATGAGGAAGTAGAGCAGTCCGATCTGCACCGAGTGCTTGCGCTGGAGACTCTTGAGGTGGTCGCCTGCGTCGATCGCGTCTTCGTGCGTGTTGTCGACCTGGCAACACACAAAGGCGAGCGAGCCATAAGCGAGTACGCCGTCAGAAATTGTATCGAGCAAGCGCTCGCTGCTCGGCCGGCAGTTCCGTCAATGAGACACGTAGCGCGTACGTTGTCGCGCGCGTTCGTCAAGTGCTGGCGCTGCGTGTTCAGGTTCGTCGAGATGTTGATTGCTATCGGACAGACACACAGTCGAGTACATGAGACGCCAGCGACCACTGCGGTGCATGGCAGACGCAGTTCGTTCAGTTGACGCACCAATGTCGGCCGACTCTTCGACGACGACCTGTGCGTCGTACAACAAGTCATCGTGGCTGCAGCAAGCGCGTCCGTCAGCAATGTATAATAGTCACATTCCCACACGACGTCAGCCGGCTGAGCTGCTGACATCGCAGCTGTTCGTACGCACCGGTCGATCTGCTGCTGCGTTCGGACCAGTTCGTCTTTTTGTGACTGTAGCAGCAGCAGTACATGCACATACGAGCGACATCTTGTGAGGCCAGGTGAGAGCTCAGAGACACAGCAGGAAAGCTGCAAGGACGCACCGCGTTCGGGTTGCTCGCCTTCTTTGGTGCAGAGCGCTGTTCGCTGCCGCCAACGAGCTTGGCGCGCTCAAGACTCGACTTGAGCTTCTCGACCTGCTGCTTGAACGTACCGACCTGCACAGCCACATATAATGCATACAACGTCAGACGTCGCATCAGGCATCTGCATCTACAGCAGCAGCAGTGCCATTGCTAACAAACAGACACGACGGCTCGCACCTGTGCTTGCATGCCCTGGCGCGCCTGGGTGTTGCCGCCACGGGCTTCGACTTCCAAGATGCGCAGCTGGTCGTTGTCATGACAGCGCGTTGTCGAAGTGAGCACACCCGCCACAAAGTGACCACACCACGTCACCATCGCTTCATGGGCCACTGCTCACACAAGCAGGTACACACAAACACGCACGCACCAGACGCTCGGCCTCCTCAATATAGTTCTTTGCGTCGCCTGTGAGCTCATCGCGCGCAGCTACACATACATACACACGATACCACTCACGTGTAGGTGAGTCGACGCGAGAACAAACGCTGCATGCGACACTCGCTCCGCTCGTTGTGCTCTTCGATCGAACGAGCGCATAATGATGGAGAGCGCGCGTGAGCAAGTAAGCGACAGCGACACCGGTACGCACATTGACTGGAGGCAGTCGCGAGCGCCTTGATCGCGCTTGCTGCGTCGTCTCGATAGCCCTCAAAGTCCTCTCGGTAGCCGACGAATTTGCCTGTCATTTTGCGTCGTTTGTTCTGTGCTGAACTGGATGTGCTGCTCGGTTGCCAATGTCTCGGATGATGATGGCGATTGCGACAGTCAAGTTTAATTTATTGTCACTATTTTCAGTTTAAGCACAATGTTTGAGGAGTCCTTTATATCCAAAACCATATTCTAGTTCACAACGTGTAAGAGTGTCATGTTACAACAAATCAATTATAAACATTAAGTGCCCGCCAAAAGTCATAAGAAAAACAAACATGTAAATTTTGAAGTGATTGTTTCGGTCACGAGAAAACAATTAACATCGTGAGATTGTGCGTTAACAGACGCGTCCATACATATGCTCAGTGTTTCTCAAATCGGTT
>JAADWX010000552.1:0-19390 GCA_023336405.1 Globisporangium echinulatum | reverse complement strand
TCGGTCAACGCCTTCCCTCTCCCCATGTCTTTTTCAATTGCTGCTGTGCTGGCCAATTTTCCTTTTCGCTATATCTGTTTTTGTATGGATCGAGTGTTTCTAATGATTTGACCATAGACAAAATCCAGTGATTTGTATGTGGACACACTAATAGACTGTTTGTTTTAAAACAATCAAAAGTGCATTCGATAGAGCAGTCGAGCACGACCAACATATCTAAACAGCAATTCTGAATTCCAAACCGTTTCAAAGTTACAGATGCAAACGTGGGTGTTTCTATCGTTTTGACCAGGGGTGTATGTGTAATTTCACTTTGTCTACGATGGTACGAAGTCAAGTGTGTGGTCCACGCACACGACCCGTCACTCTCGTTTTGAAAGCGCGTTCTTCCAAGTACAGACCAGTCCGTTTGCGTTACTATACTCACGCTCAGTCGTTTGGACGTTCACGGAGCAAGATCAGAGCTGCGCACTTGCAAGTCGACCCGTTCGGTGCTCATACGACAATGCCCAAGGCCGAGACGATCGCGCGGCAGCAGTCGAAAGCGCGCATCCTGCGCATTGCACAGAAGGGCGGCGACTGGCGCATCGTCGCCGATGCGCTCGATGTCAAGTACAAGACTGCGTGGCTCTGGGTGAGCCAAGAGCGCAAGAACGACCTGCTTGAGAAGCCCGCGCCGCAGAAGCTACCGTGGGGCGGCAATCGCGCCGAGAAGGTCAAGCCAAAGCACCTCGCGTTCCTCGAGCAGCTCATTGCCGACAACTTCTTCCTCACACTGCGCGAAATGGCCGACGCACTGCACAAAGAGTTTGGCCTCAAGGTCGTGCAGCAAACGATCCGCAAGCGCATTCACTGCATGATGTACACAATGCGCAAAGCACCGAGTAGCAGCACTGAGTCGGCAGAGCAAAACGTACGCGCCCAGCGCGCGTTTGCTGAAGCGCTCAGTGCGCTCGAAGCTGCCGGTAAGCGCGTGTTCTACGTCGATGAGACCAAGTACAACATTTGGTGTGCCAAGAAGATGGAGCGCTGCCGCAATGTGCACGTGCTCGCGTGTCTGTCAGCTGCTGGCGTTGCGCTTTGGGAGCCAGCAGTCGGTGCGCTCCAGCCCGACGACGCGCGCGACTTTGTGCGCCGCGCACTCGGTGCAATCGCAGCGCAGCAGCTCGCGCCAGCACTGGCTGACGTTGTGCTCGTGGTCGACCCAACGACGAACTTTGCAGCTGCGCGCGAACTGTGTGGCAATGCTGGCGTCACAGTGCTGCTGTTGCCAGCGCATGCACCGCAGCTAAATCCGTGCGAGCGCGTGTTTGCAGCGTTTAGCGCGGCTGCCAAGCAGTACTTTAGTGACCACGTCGCAGCGCTCAGTGCGACGCCTGAGGGCAAGACTGTGATCGAGCACCGCTCGACGTTTCTGCTCACAGCCGCACAGGAGCACTTTCCACGCACTGCGACGCCAGCTGCGTGTGCGAGTAGCGTCGCCGATGCCCGTGCGTATGCGCAGGAACTGCTGGTAGCGTCGTCTATTGCCAGTGGTGTTGCTGCGGCAGCAGCTACAAGCACTAGCACCAGTGTTGTCAGTAGTGCCAATGTTAGTGCAAGTGCTGGTCCGAGTGCCAGCAGCAGTAGTGACGAGGCCAAGACGGACACCGAGACGCTGCAGATCGTCTGAGCGCTACGACCACGTAGCTGCTGTGTGCATAACATTACCAACACCAACGACACCTGGTTCAACACATCCAGACACATAGACAGAGTGGCGTCACGGTGCATATGCGTTGTTGTTGTTGTTGTTGTTGCCATGCATGGGTTTGACTGACAGACAGACAGACAGACAGACACCGACGGATTGACTGATGAACTACTCTACTACTTACTACTCACGCCTGCTTACACCCGCGCAGTCCGATACGACTCTCGACGCTACCTACGCCTCATGGCCGAAACGAATTCGACGTGACCGAGATGCGCCGTGACGCTGCGCTCCCCGGCGGCGACACTTCGCAGTCGTCCTCTTGGATCGCAGGGAGACTACTGCGCACGACAGTCGTGACTTTTGTATACCGCGACGGGATCGTGACAAAGTACTTGGTCATCGCTTGGCAGAAGCGGCGGCGGTAGTGCTTCGGGTTCACGACCGTGATCTCACCTTCCTCTTGGATCAAGCGCTTGCCGGCGTGCTCGACCATCTTCATAAAGTCATACTTGTGGATGTAGTCGATGATCGACGCAACGACCTCCTGCCGCTTCACGTCGTAGCCAATGAGCATCGAGTAATCAGTCACTTGCACCGACGCGAGGAAGCCCGTGTCGTTCACGATCGCCGACAACAAGAGCGACAATGCCGACTCTTGCAGCGGCAACGGGATACCGCCGGCCATTTCGACAAAGTTGCGGTCCCAGAGCACGCTGCCAGCGCCGCCGCCGTATTTGCCGCCGAGGTCTTTGTACCGCCCCTCCATCTTGCCCTTGAGGTCGAACGAAAAGTCGACGTCGCGGCCGTACATGAGGTTCTCCATCACAAGGATGCACATCTTTTGGTCGGCTTCGCCCTGGGTCGCATTCTGTGAGGTAGTGGCGGTCAGAGTAGCAAGACGCACACAGTCAAAAGTGAGTCAATGAGTATGAATGGAGCCTTCAACACACAGTATATCCATCGTTCTATACACGACACATGCAAAATACAATACAATATGCACAAACCACGACACATCCACAACATTCCCAAAGCATATTCACGACAAATATACAACATATCCACGACCCATCCACAACACACCAGGAACAAAGGACGCACCGTGATTGACACCTTGTAGATCCCCAGTACTTTGCTGAGCATCGACGACAGGTTGTTCTCAAACGTCTTGGCCATGTAGCAAAAGTACTCGTTCGCCATACTGAGGAACATCTGGACTTCAATCTCCGGGATCGCTTTTGCAATGAACCGCTGGTCGCGCGTCTTGAGGAAGCCAGCACCGGATTTGCCACCGGCCGCGTTCCACTGCTCGCAGTGACACAGTGACTCGACGTAGTTGCGGTCGCCGCCATAGTACAGCCGCCGCAACGCATGAAACTGCATCGCGTAGTACGACTTGCAGCTAAAGCGCGTCGCGGACTGGAACTGGTTCTCGTCGACAAATACGTGGTCGACGTTGCTCCGTTGCACCGAGCGCAAGAGCTGGACCATTGCAGCTTGCGACGCAACTGTTGTCTTCGTCTCGAGGTCGACTGCGTGCATTGGCGCGGCGAGCGGGATCTGCTCCTTTCGGATGTACTTGTTCACGCGCTTTGTGTACAGCCGCGAGCAGAGCGAGTACGCAACAACAGACGTCGGCTGCGACGCGTTCACGAGGACTGTCGTGTCCTTGACGCACGTTGGAAGACTCGGATGCCACGCAAGGAGCTTCTTCGGAATCGTGAGATACCCGAGCCCGTCGGTCTTTGTGAGCTGCTGCTGCGCGCGTCGGAACGCATCGAGCTGTATCTTTGACGAGACCGATCCGACCGTCGACCCGATCGCAGCGTACCCTGCAACGTACGAGCCGCTATCGAACGACTCGTGCGCTGGGAACGACCGACTCGCGAGGTCGTCGCGGTCTTCGGTGCTCCACGACTCGGACAGCTCAGTCGCGCGCGGACCAGCGGCGGATGTGACCATGACGATCGACGACGCACCGACCATTACACCTGCTGGCTGCTGCTGCTGCGGACGGGTTAGCATGCCTGCTGCAACTTCCGCCGTCGCTGTAACGCTAAAGCCGAGCGGTGCAGGCATCTCGCCCGTCGCGCTGCTGCGTGCGAACCGCAACAGGTTCTCGAGGTTCCCGGCCATGTCGCTCGCGGTCGTGTCCTCGAGCGGCGTGCTAAGCATCGAGTCGGTCGAGAAGTTGATAAAGTTGTTGTCGGTCGCACCAGCCTGTGTGAGCTGCTCAAACCACGCAAGCGGTAGTGCGCTCTTGGGGCTATTCACCTGCTGCTTGACACTCGGCTTGACGGTTGTCTGCATCGCCTGTGTGATGCGGAGACTCCAGCCCGCCGCGTGCGTGTAGATCTGCTTAAAGTGCGCGTTCATCGCAAACACGTCGTGCGGCGGCTCGGCTGCGAGCTTCGATGCAAAGCACGAGTGCCATTGGTCGACTTCGTTCCGCAGGAGCTTGAGACTGTGCTTTGCCAAGTACGGCGTGACAAAGTCGCTCATCGACTCGGCGATCTTGGCAGTCGTGACGTTGTACACGTCGCGAGCGAGGTCGCAGAGCTCGGTCACGGCCTCGAGCTGCTGCGCGTGGTCAATGTGGTCTTGCCACAGTGCCGGCTGTACGGCGACGTGGAGCACGGGCTCAACCGGCTCGCACTGGACGCTCACGACGCGACCGCGGCGGCAAAAGTAGAGCACGAGCGCCGGGTCGCGCGAGTCACGCACAGCGTGCAAGTGTGGGAACCGCGCCGTGTCGACGCGCAGTGCGCGACCGTAGAACCGGTCTTCGAGGAACTTGCCAAACGAATAGTTCCAGACGTCCGGTGGTACGGTCGTGTAGTGCGTCGCAAGCGCTGCGCGCGCTGGGTCGACGCTCCGGGACCACATGAGCACTTGGTCGGACCGCACGAGACGCCGCACAGCAGCGCGTGCGCTAATGTCGCGCAGCAACTTGGCTGCTGGCGTGAGTCGGTCGCTCGGGTCCTTCGCGTCGCTCAGGTCCTTGACACGGAACGTCACGCGACTCGTGTCGTGCGCAAACGAGAGCTTTGACGTCGCAAACGCGCGCTTGAACTCGCGATCGCTGTCGCGGAAGCAGTATTTGGTGAGGAATTGCCCGAGCGAACAGTCGTTCGCGCTGTAAAAGTCGATACAGAGCATGTCGGCGCGCGACGCGACTTTGCCGCCGAGTGGTGACCAGCACGTCGAGAACAGAATGCGCTCGCGCAATGCGTCCGACGACTTGGAGCCGCACGTGCACGGCGCCGACGTCGTTGATGTTGGTGCGTCTGGGCGTACTGACGCAACGATCGATGTGCGATGGTCATATGCATTGCTATTGCTGCTGCTGCTGCGACTTGCACCACGGAGCGAACTGATGTTGTTGTACCGCGTCAGCGCTTTGCACGCCTTGCACATCGACTGCGTCTCCTTGAGCGCTGCGCGCATCGACAGCGAGTTCGACTTGAGCGCAATGTACAGCGACGTCGAGCACTTGGCAAACCATTCTTCGGCAAGCGACCGCGTCGTCGGCAGTGCGTCCATGTCGTCTGTTGGCGGCAAGAGCCCCGACTCGGCGAGCACCGCGCGCTGCAGCCGCATATTGTACGCAGCGCGTACTGTCGTGCTTAGGATCGCCGAGACTTCGTCGAGTTCGTCCTGCGAGCCGCCGCGGAGACACAGTGTGCAGCCCTTGGCTGTGAGTCCGCCCTCGAACACGAGGTTCTGCCGCTGCTGCCGCTTCTTGCGGCTTGGCTGGCGTGCATTGTCGTTGGTGCCAACACTGTCGCCAACACTGTCATCATTTGAAATATGGTGTGCGCGCTGCGTGAGCTCGACGCGCTTGGCGCTCGTGGGCTCTTGGTCGCTCACGAGGACGTAGAACCGCTTGCACGTCCCAATGACGCCGTCGTCCGAGATCTTGTCGACGTGGTCGTACGACGCAAGGAGCGACGCGCCCGTGCACCGCGCAATGCGCTGCAAGTCGACGAGCCGCGCGTTCTTGACGACTGCGACGTTCTCTTTGTACAGCAGCTCCTCGGCGACGCGGTGCACGTGGCCGGCAAACATGACAATGTCGGGCTGCAGCGTCATGAGCTTCTCAACAACAATGTGCATGTACTCGACCTCCTGGCCAGCAACGCTCTCGAGCGACGCGATCGCCTCCTTGTTGCGCTGAAAGTCGAGCTCGGACGCGATGAGGAGGATGCGCGGGTGCGCAATGTCGCGCCGCATGCCCTTGCGCGCCAAGCTCTTGTGCACGAGCACGCCGTCGATGTAGAAGCTGTCGCGCACGTCGCCGCCGTCAAGGCACTTGATCTGCACGTACTCCATGACGTCCATGGCGTCGCCGGCGTCCGGTTCACAGCGCACGGTGAGCGCTGCCCGGTGCGCAAACGCGTGGATGATCTGCATCCACCGGTGCTGCTCGACGACTGCGAGCCGCGATAGCGCGCGCGCGTGTGCGAGCAAGTCAAAGATGCGTTCTTCGATCCGTGCGCGCGCGTGCGTCGCCATCGTTGCGAGCGCGTCGTCCTTGTGCATCGCCCACGTCGCGTCGGCCGAGTCGTCGCGCGCGTCCTCCGACAACCCTACGAGTGCAAGGAGTCCGCACTCGCGCGCACGCAGGCGATCACTCTCCAAGTAGCTCGCGACGCTCGTGCTCCGACTCCGGTCGATAGCGTCGCTGCTGTTACTGTTAATGCCACCACTTACACCAGTGCTACCAGTACCACTGTTACTGTTGCTGACGCTGTTAGCGGTCATGGTCATCGTAGCGTTACTGCTGCTGTTGTATGGACTCGCAAACGGGTCGATCCGCACGGCGCCACCAAAGCGCGACTCGCCAAACGTACCCGGTGGCGCCTTAGCGCGCGCCAGTGCAGCTGCGGCAGCTGTCCTCGCACTCGCACTCGCTGCCCCACGTCCACGCAGTCCGCCGATCGTACCCGCTTGTTGCGCCTCGGCGTTCGACGCGTCGACGAGTTTCTTGAACTCGGCGTTGCTCCAGCGCTGGTGCTGACTGCTCGGATTCCCAATGTCCGACAGCGAGTTGCTCCGCTTGAGCGTCGAGCGTGTTCGACGCGCTGCGTCATCGCGTTGATGTAGCTCCAGCGGCAGCTGTGACTGTGGGTGCAGCTGCGTTGTCTTGTACAGTGCGAGTGGGACGCTGTACGTCCGTAAGCGGCGCTGCAGCACGCGAGTGCGCTGCCGGTTGTCGCGCGCCATGTCGTGGAGCCGCGACTGGTGCGCAATGTGCTGGACGCTCGAGACGATCTGGACCTTGGGAAACATACTGAAGAGCACGGCAGCACGCGCAGCCTTGTCGGACGGCTCGGTCGGCCGCATGTCATCGCTCAAGTCGTCCTTGTCAAAGAGCGCGCCGCTGCGGTCGAGCTGCTTGTAGTGCGTGAGGTCCGAGTTCGTGCGCTCGAGCTTCTCAGCCAAGTGTGGCGGCATGAGCAAGAGCGTCTGGCGCGACGCGACGGGCGACGGCTGCGGCTTGGCAGCTGCGTCCGTCACACCACCACCGCTGCCTGTGAGCTCGATCTGGAGCCCTTCGCGGAGCTGCCGATGGCACGTGTGACACACGAGCTGCTTGCGCAAGCGCGTGATCGACGCGTCGACCTTTGGGCCGCCAAACGACTGCGGCAGGCGCGCGCAACACTGTGCGCAGAAGATCTGGCCGCACGACCGGCAGTGGTGCCGCCGCCGCACGAACGTGAACAGCACTTCGCAGTCGTAGCACGTCTTCGACGACCGGTCCGACATCCAAAAATGCTTGAGCGAATGCGTCGGCCGCTCGCGTCGGCGTGTTGCTGCTGCTGTTACAGCAGCACTTGACCCACTGCTGCCGGCAGTCGTCACCAACGCGCCATTGCCATTTGCAAGTCCAGTCGTACAGTCGAGCAATGCAACGTCGGTGAAGCTCTTGACGCCTGGCAAGTGCTGGCCAAGCGGCGACGGGAACCGTGTCATTTCGTACGGATTGTGGTCGACGCGCATCTCCTGGACGCACTGCGAGAACTCGAGCACGATGTGCGTGCCGAGGTCTGGCACTATAATCGGTGCACTGCTGTCGTCGCTCGCTGCACCGTCGTCGTCGACACTGTCGGTACTGTCGCTCGGTGGCCACGTCTTCATCGTTGACGTCAGGAGCGCGCGGCGGATCGACGCTTCGACTTGGTCAAAGCTCAAGCCTCTCATCGATCGCGCGTTCAAGCTCACGACGACAGCTGCTGGCTGCACGCCGAGCACCTCGGCGTCGCTTCCAGGCAGCACAAAGTTCACACAAACCTTGTAGTCGCGGTGCGACGACACGGCAAGCTGCACGCCGAGCGCGGCGTCCATCGAACTAAACATCGTGCCGACGCTCTCGCCGCGACTCAGTCGCGGTACGTGCACAGCAATGATCTGCACGACCGAGCGCGTGAACTGCGACGCGCGCGTCGACACGAGTCCGCCAGCAGCTTTGCCTTCGCGTCGGCTGTCGAACCGCACGAGCGGCAGTGATGCCGGAGCATTGCGCGGTGCAGCTGCGCTGCTGGTTACTGTGCCATTCGCGGTTGCAGCACTTTTGGTGCCGCCAGCAGCGCTGTCGCCTGCACTCGTAATGCTGCTCGTATCGCTCTTTGCACCAAGCGTCGCGCGCACGCGCTTCGTCTCTGTGCCATTCGACGTGATCCAGAACGTCTCCGAGTCCTCGTGCGCCACGCACCTCGTCGTGAGCTGTTTGAGCGCATCGCAGATCATCATCACGATCGACATGCGTGTATGCGTGCGAGTAGGCGGACGAATGCGAGTGTGCGCTGCTGCCACCTAGCTGTCGCTTCCTCACTTCGCTCACTTCCTCTCCGCAGGCTCGCTCGTAGCGCACGCGCGTGCAGCGGAGTTGGCGCGGCACTCGCAGTCGACGAGATTCTCGCGAAGAGCAAGTGGTGGCCGAACAAAACAAAAAGCGTCTCTGCCAGTTGTTTGTCATTCGAGTATACAAACTTCCAGTCAACTTTGGCGAGAACAACGCTGCAGCAATTCTCGCCAATCACTCTGCAAGCCATTGCCGACGAACCCGACAGTGCAGCACTCGTTTCAGTGCGTACAACCTGCTGCAACGTTGCACTATTGTCAAGGTGCAATGTTGCCAAGTTGCAAAGCTGTAAAGCTGCAAGTGTCGCTGCAAACAGCAACTGGCATCCACACAAACAGAAGAGGGCGACGTACGTTTGCTTGTACGCGAGCACCTTCGTGTTGGCTCAACCTGACATCTACGACTATTACTACCACTCTACTACAGTATTGCTATTATTGCTGGGTGTGTGCTGCGGTGCGCTCTAATGGTCCTTCCTCTTGTTGTAGCCATATCGTCGACGAATATGACTGCGAGAGGCGTCGACGGACCGACGGACTCATGCAATGGGAGACTCGCCCGCAGCGACTCAGCACTTGAACGCACCGACGAGCTTGCCCACGTAGTCGTTCACCTGCAGAATGAATGGCTCTTCGAGCACGCGGTACTCGGCGGCAAACGCGAGCAGCCGCTGCCACGATGCAGCAAGCAACTCGCTCACTTCGAGCTCGACAAACTCGCGGTAGTAGCGCTGAAACAGAAAGATGTAGACGCGCACGAGACCGTTGTAGACGTTGCGGACGTTGCTCGCCTGTGCAGGCGTGACGTCATCTCGCGCTTTCGGTAGTCGCGCGTCGTCGTCGTTCAGCAGACTTTGCATGCGCACCATGAGCTCGTCGACCGCGCGCACTTCGTCGGTCGGTACCTTGATCTCTGACAGCATGTCGTACAGCATGGACGCTTCGCTAAATATGTCGGCCGCCATTTCGGCTGCAAGGATGACTGCCTCCGACGGCGAGATCGTCGTTCGGTCGAACGCTGTTGTCGAGTAGAAGCCGTAGAACTGCAACTGTGCGGCTGCGAGCTGCGGCGTTGCGATCACTGTAGATATCTGTGTCTGTGACTGTTGTTGGTAGTGATGACTGCTGCTATAGCTACTGTAAGATGCCAACGCTTGCGAACTGCTAGCGCTTGCAGGCGGAGACGCGTCTGCTGGATTGTCGAATGCTGCGCTCATGGTCGCTTTGACGCTACTGCCTTGTCGGCGATGGCTCAGACTGTGGTTCCGGCTGTGATGATATGAGATCACATGCGGCGGCACTGCAGTCGTTGCAGCGAACCCGCGCAGCCGCTTGTGCACGAGCGCAAACTCGTCGCGCGCCGACTGGAGCATCGCGCGCGCAAACTCGACGCTCGAGGTGCGCACGTGCGCGAGTTTCGACGTTGAGCGCTCGCGTTTCATTTAGATCTGTATATATGTGGGGGGGACAGGAGAGCTAGCTGCACGTGCGCTTGGTGAGATCGGATAGTACTGGGTCAGGTCTTTGAGCTAGCGCTTTGAGGTGGTCGAGGTTGTCGTCGTCGTTGTTCCTGCAAGCACGTTCTCACGAGCTCTTGCTTGTTGGTCGCAATCGTCAAATGGCTCAAGAGCGAGTTCGTTATTGTCTGCGCGAAAATGGGTTACAGATGGAACACAAAACGCATCGCTGCGCTGTGATTGGCTGACGAAATTTTCGTTGTGCTGGATGAGGTCGCTGATTTATATCACTATACAAATCTGTTAAGCTGCAATTGGATTGTGCTGTGGGTCCACCGCAAAATTCCAAAATCGAGTTTTGCGACTCACTCACCTCCATCCACATCGCATGATGCTGGCGCACAAAGTCATCACAGACTGCTGCTGCTCTTGTCGTCGAGCGGAAGCACACCATGATAATTGAAGAAAGCGTCAATGACATAAGACGTCAATGTGTGAAGACCAAGCTAGCTGTGTGTACGAGATCACGACTCGATGTACGAAGCAACGCAGCAATGAAAGACTCGGATAATTGCGCTTTCATTCGAGAAGATGGATGAAAATCGATTATCGCATTGCACGGCGTGTCGTCCTACGTCGTCAGCGCAGATCGCTTCGACTCGAAGCCGGAACTCATGATCTGCATGACAAACGTTCGGTGCGCGCAATACACTCTCGAGTGGAGGCGTGCCAGAAACTATGTTGTTCGGTATCTGCAATGACTGCGCGTCTGCTTCGAGTAGCTTCGACGTCGACTTGCTTGTGGTGTACCAATACGCGAGCATACACACATATGCACTCGCACACACTTGCACACATGCAATGCTTTCGATAAAGGTTGCGAGCATCAGTCCATGCTTTCGACATGTTTTGTAGCGAGTCGACTAAAACTCTGTTCTGAGTAGCTGATTGAAAAGATCACTTGCTCGCAATGTATGGGACGCCCATATGCACACACATACACACAGATCGATCATGCACGTGCAGCAGACGCATACAGGCTGGATTCACTGGAACGGGACGAAGGCGAAGCGCCACGCAGTCGCTGGTTCGGATCTGTTGTCAATGTTGCTGTGTTGAGCTCTTTTGTTTTGCTGCGACCACTCGCATGCTCAAACGAATGGGTGGCGCAGACAATCACTTCTGGCACAAGTGTAAATATCGCTCTGCCTCTTCACGTTGTCGTAAATACGCGTCAATAGACTGTGCCGAATAGGAACCACGAAGTGGGCACAATGTACCACTTGACTGATCAGCAGGTGAAAGGATGGACCGTTGCTCGCACTGACTTGTTGGACACAGACATGAGAACTGGTCGGTTCGAAAAAAGGCACGAATGATCACGCCAATGACAGACTTGGGCATCAACACGCTGATACTCTCGAATCTAAACTCTGGACTCGTGGTGAAAGTGGCGAGGCGCGCTCGAAGCGACACTGCGGCAGCCAACGATCGCGCCGTCTAGGGGAGGCTATCGAGTGGAACGACATTTGCACTCGAGCAGCCATCTGGGCGAGAAGCCAATAGTGACATCGTCATAGTTGGTGAGGCAGTTGATCAGGTCGCGCGCGTCGCATGCGCGAGCAGATGAGCGAGATAAGGTCATTTGGCGACGGTTTGATGTGCTTGCAATTGATGTCGACTGGAGCAGCGAGTCGCCAATGCAGCGAGTCGCCAAAACAGCGGGTCGCCCACCAAGTGGCGACGGCTCGTCGTGATCACAATCGACGCAGACTGCATCAGCAGCAGACTACAGCGAGCCGTCGCCCTTATACGTGCCGCCAGCCCACCTCGGTTGCTCGAGTTGATTCGGTCGCGTCGCATGAGCGCGAGCAAAGATGAGTGAGAGCAAAGGTCGTTGCGACGGCTTGTTCTGCTTGCCATCGACGTACTACACTGTTGCAACGAGTCGCCCTCATTCGCGACGGCTTGTCGTGTTTGCAATCGACGCAGACTGCATCAGCATCAGCAGCAAACTGGAGAGTGCAGCTGCTGCGAGTTGCATTCCTTTCGGATTCTTGCTTGTGCTGTTGTCGCACGCTAATGTGCGCAGCACTGCTTGGCGATCGCCAGTCGCAGCTGTCTAACTTGGACCAGCCAACCGTCAGAAAGCGAGTCAATCGATCAAAATTTGCTGCTCGATCTATTCGCTGCATTCACGTCGCGACGTCTGCGTAACGTCTCGAGCAACCAAACACCAAACACTAACTGCAGCAACGGCTGTGAAAGCACGAGGCGCCATCCGCAAAATGATGGATCCGCCACCTGTGTCTGTGTATCGCATCTCGCTGCTTCAGTCACCACGGCCATCATTTTGCTCAGTGAGCGCTTAGGTCGAGGATTGTGGTGACCACTGGGTTCGAGCTAGCAAACGAATCGAGCCGAAGCGTGTGGCTGCACCTATTTTTCTCGGAAAAAGGCCGCAACACTTGCGTCCAGTATAGACCGCTGAAGGCGGCGGCGGCTGCGCACATCACCAAACTCATGCGGCCCTTTGTCGTTCGCAGCTCTCGCATGCGTAGCGTTGTTCTCACTTGCTCACTCGCGCGGTTAGCAACAAGCAACGAACGAACGCGCCGTCTAAAGCAGCAGCGTTGCACCAAGCAGACGAACGACGACCGACAGTGTCGACGACAAGCAGCATTAGCAGAGAGCAGCTACAACACAGACAAGCAGACGCGTTGGTGGCATAGACGACGCCTCGCAAGAAGACTCGCTCATCACTCGCATCGTTGACACACGCAACGCGACGCGCACGCAACAACAGCGTCAGCGCGTACAATACTCGCTCCGACTTGGAGAGCTCACTCTGCGCTTGCGCGGCTCAAGACAACGACGGACCTGCCGTAGCAACCGCCACACATTCCCATCACACCGCAGCGGTGTTGACTCCGACGACCTTACACTCACACTTACACACGCAACCACGATGGACATGAACCGTCGACGCGTGCTCGACCGCGCCGAGCAAGGCGACTGGGACGACGTGCTCGAGCTCGTCGCGCAGGACCCAGCGCTCGCAAAAGCGCAAGACGACTTTGGCATGCTGCCACTCCACTGGGCGTGCACCGAGCCAAGCGTCGCACTCGAGACGATCAAGACGTTGCTTGCAGCGTTCCCGGAAGCGTGTCAGCTCGAGAACTTGTCGGGCATGGCGCCACTGCACGTCGCAATCGCGTCCAAGATGACTGGCCTCGCAATCAACGCGCTGCTGCAGACGTACCCTGAAGCGGCGTTCATGAAAGACGGTACCGGGCGGTACCCAATCGAGCTCGCAATGGACAACAACCTGCCCAAGTTCACGATCGATCTCATCCGGAAAGCCGGTGCGCGCGCAGTGCGCAGCAGCAGCAGTAGCAGCGCCGCTGGGATCGCGCGCTCGGCGTCAATCGACAGCCTTGCAGCGTCGGACACGGGCAGTAGTCTACGACGCTGGTCGTCCGACATAGTTGGTAGTGGCGGCAACAGCAGTGACGACGACACGAGCACGGCTGAGCTGCTCAAAGCGCGCTCGATCGGGTCGCTTATGGCGTCGCGTCAGGCGTCCGAGTACGCGCGACTGCTCGACGCCAAACTGCCAGCTACTGGCAGTAATACCAGTACTACCGGCTCGTCGCCGCCAGGCTCAAGCAGCAGCACCGCATCGATCGGTCCGATCGAGTCGACCGAGATCTCGCTCCACCTCAAGGAGCTCCTCGCGCAGCTCCAGCAGCTGAGCGTCGACATTCGCAGCACGTCGTCAGCATCCGACTCGACGTACCGGAGCTCGCTCTCGAGCTCGTCGTCCGGCAGTCGGCGGCGCGAGAGCAGCGACGCGCAGCAGCCGCATGTGATCAAGAACACGGTACTCTGGAACCCAAGCGACAAGCTCGGGTTTGTCCTCGAGCCAGCGACGCCAAGCGACACGGGTGCGCGCATCCTCAAGTTTGCGTCGCGCAGCAGCGTGCTCGGCGTCGAGTCGCTCAGTGTCGGCGACGTGCTCGTGAGCGTGAACGGCACAGCAGTCGGTCAGTCGTCGTTTGCTGCGATCACGCGGTTCCTCAAGCACGCGAAAGTCACGTGCAAGCTCTGTTTTGTCAAGCCCGACGACAGCGCGACTGCGAGTCAAGTGTTGTCGGGCGACGCGACGACCAACAGCGCGTACAGCACAAAGAGCGGCTCGTCCCTCCATCGCATGCGCAGTAGCAACAGCACCAAGCAGCAGTCCTCGCAATCGCAGCTGCTGCCTCAAGACCAGGACTCGACAGCAGCCGGCGAGGACCCGGCGACGCTGTATGCAAAGGTCGCCGAGCTGCTCGACACGACGCTCAAGAAGGTCGCAGCTGTCGAAGAGACCGTGCGGCTCAGTTCGGCCATGTCGTTCTGTGCATGAGGCATGAGCAGCTGGCGACCTTTATCGTAGCGTACCCACTTTTACTCGTAAGAGGATTAGTAGTAGTAGTCTCACACCAGACACATCAGACACACACACACACTTGCAGTCGTCTATCTATTTGCTCATCTCCTTTCTAATCGCAGCGCGTGCGTGTCGATGGCCTTGATATTGTGAGTCCAATGGCTACTGGATGCTTTGCTGCTGTTGCAACGAGCCGCCATCTCGCAATACTGTGAAACGACGCACTATGATCAACGAACTGGCCAACGAGAGTTGACTCTGTACTACCTACAGTGCATGCAACAGGTCCTTGAGTTCGCGGTTTCTAACTGATCGGTCCCTATGCTGTGTTATGACAACCAGACTCCCAACTCGCGCTCAATGCTCACTCGTCGGCATCGGCCTCGGCTGCAGCAGCGGCATCAGCCGCTTGCTGCCGCGCGAGTTCCTCGAGTGCGTCGAGCCGCTCGCGATGCGCGATCACGGCCTGGACCCAGAGAAACAGGCAGTGCGCAATTGCACTGCCGCTCTCGACCTCGCTCTTTGCGACGTCGCTGAGCGCCTGTTTGGCAGCCACTACCGACGGCGGTGTCGCTGCTGGGAACGCCTCGAGACTTGCTTTAAGCGCACTCTCGTCGAGCAGCGGCGCGATCTTGGTCCAGCTCGGGGTCGCTGTCACAGGGTTGTACAACGACTGCTTGGCGTGCCCGAGCAGCATGAGCGCAGCCGCAAACGCCTGCAACACAGGCTGCTTGAACGGCACGATGCGCGTCGACGCCATTGCGAGTGTCGGTACGTGGTTCACAAGCAGGTACACCATGAACACCGAGCGGAGCTCGAGCTCTTTTGTCGTCTTTTCGTCTTCAGGTAGCGCCTGCAGCTGGATCGTGAGGTTCTCTTCCTGCACTGCGACCTGCGCAGCAAACGCGACGTGGAACTCGTGCAGCAGCGCGTCGTCGCTCGCTGTCTTGCGCTCAAAGTCCTGCATGTATAGCGTACGCTCGAGCTCTTCGAGGCTCTGTGCAAAGAGCCCGCACGAGCGCTGGAACGACTCGATCTCGTGCGATGTGAACGCGCGCGCTTGGCCCATCGTATCGGCCGCGACAACGATCCAGTCTTCCTTTATGTGGGGACTCTCGGGGTTGGTGTCGTTGAACACATCGGCATGCAAAAAGCTGTTGTACTTGAGTCCCTTTGTGAGGTACGCACCGAGCTTCGGGACGTGGTAGAACTTGACGCGCGGCTCGCGCAGCACGTTCTCGATGTGCACAAACTTGGGGAT
This sequence comes from Globisporangium echinulatum, assembly GCA_023336405.1. Taxonomy (NCBI): domain Eukaryota; phylum Oomycota; class Peronosporomycetes; order Pythiales; family Pythiaceae; genus Globisporangium; species Globisporangium echinulatum. The sequence goes on along the minus strand of JAADWX010000552.1, from coordinate 3,677 downwards.
CGCTGGCGGCAGCGGGTTCCCGTCTGCATCGACTGGCGCTGCTGGGTCGTCGATTTCTTTGAACACGTCGAACGTGACGCCACGGTCCTCGGACACGACCTTGTCGAGCGTGACCGAGTCGGGGCGAGAGCTCGCGACCCAGTGTACGAGCTCAACGCCTGCAGGGCTGACGCACTTGCGCCCGATGTACGCTTCTTCAGCGTTCAGTGCCTCGCGCAGCCACGTGACAAAGCGCTGGAGCAGCAGCGCCACTGTGCTCTCATTCTGCAATTGCGCGAGCATACTCCGTTCCTGCGTCATTGTCTATCAGCAGGCGACAGGTGTCCCATGTTGGAACCCACCACACGACATCAGACGGAACTACTCGAGTGCATACATTCGCCAGATGGTACACATATACGAGCTGCAGACGCACCTTCTCGAGCTCGTTCGGAGCCACGTCGGCGCTCTTGTTGTCACGGTCTTGCGACTGCGGTGCCATCAGATTTACAGTACCTTCTCGCGGAAGCTGTGGCTGCTCGCGCTTGAGATCCTTCACGCGTTGGTTCTCGAGCTCGTTCGCGACAAACTTGAGCAGGTAGTTACCAAGAAACTCGACCGGATCGTCTGGCTGCAGAATCGCGAGCTGCGCCATGGCTTCCGTGAGTGGCGCTGCGACCGTCGCGCGCAGGTACGCGTGATCGAGGTCAAAGTTCCCAGCAGAAGCGCTGCTGTTCATCGTAGTTCTTGCGACGAGATGGATAGATGGATAGACCTGCTGCTAGCTGCGTGCTTTCTCGAGTCCGTGAACGTGTGTGTTCTAATCCATGCTCGTTCGCGCTTGTGAGTGAGTTCAAACCAACTCGCGTCCCTTCAAGTAAAATGTCGATCAATATTTCTAGCTGTCCGCAAATAACAAAATGTACTCTCAATACTACCTACTGCGTGCAAACAGCAAAAAGTACAGATATATGGAAAATACTTCCAAAAAGAAGAATATATATTCAAAACAAAGATGGAATATTCCGTTTATTATTCGCGAGTCGCATGATGATCACTATTGTTTTTACATTATTTATCAAATTAGGCAACAACATTTTGGTAGTGCGAGCGATGCGTACCCCATATGAGTCGTTGAACTCCTTAAGCGTCGACGTTGAAACTATACAACGGTTCTAGCCCCTCATCATCGTATACCATATTGCCAGCCATAGTTTAAGCTATCCATCTGTCGCTGGATGACCCACTTATCACGTTATGTCGTTGTGTCTCTGGCTGCGTGTGATCACCATACGTGCACTCACACAAAGGAAGCGTTCTCCTACTCAACTGATAGGTAGATGCAATGCACACACAGTGCTCAGACACTTGACTAGTAATGGCTGGGCGAATGCCAGCGAGGGAACGGACGTCTGGGTCCAGACTCTGTTGGATTGTGTTGTCATGCGCCCCCTGCTTTGGTTGTATTCAGTGTGAGTTTTTCTCAATTGTTCTACGTTGTGAACCATTCGGCATTGACGGGTTACGGCATAACGCAATGCAAACATAATTCAAGTGTTACGGCATCCCAAATGAACGCATTTTTATATGATATATAATATCAGGGTTGATGCAAATCTCCAGGACTGCTTCGTCCTCACTTATTACAGCGCACTTGCTCGCGGCGCTCAGACAACAAGCGAGCGATGTGCGATACTTGAAGTGTTCAATAGTAGTTTAAGTGTTCTGCTATTGTGTGTTGAAAAGCTTCGACTTTGTTTTCGAGTTACGGCATGCATCGAGCACGCTCTCAGCTTGCCACATCAGCTACTTTTCTTTGACCCCTATGGTGATATGTCGAATGATAGCAAAGGCTATCGGTTCGATCGAGCAGCGAAGAGGCATATCCCAAAGCACGTATACGAACAGCGTTATACAATGGACTACATCGTGTGGCTGTACAACACAATGCCGCGGTTTCAATTAAGACGTTCTTTAACAACAAAAAGACCGTTGCAGATCTAGCGCTTTGATTTGCAGGCCATGTGCTCGTCGATGTCGAAGCGTCGCTCGACAACGCAAACGTAAAAAGCTGAATTACATCGCACATTGCTACATCGCCACCTCGCACAAGATGTGCAAACATTTACAAAGGTTCTCTACAGATCAGACTATATGGGTTGTACATACGATCCAAAAATTGAAGCAGCTCGTCACGGGCCAGACGGGGTACATGCAGTTGTTTGGATTTGTAAATGACAAGTCGACGAACATCTACATCTGGATGACGTGGGTCGTCGCTCACAACGTCCCATTAACAAACGAAAAAGATGAGTCGGCTCCGTCCGTCTGCTCAAATAACTAAACAGTACATGGCGTTGGTCACGCGCGATGTTGAAGAGAAGGTTGCACAAGAGCTCAAGGGGACCGTTGGACTTATGCTTGACGGCTGGACGTGGTACACGGACCATATTGTGGGCCTCTTTGCCGTCTTTGCAATCGGTGGCGTGATTAAGATGCCGCTCTTGGTGCTCGCTCCGCTCGAGGAAATCAATCAGTCGGCAATATCTAATCAACAGAGTAGCGAAGAGGCTCCAAGATGACAGCATCAATAATAACGTTGTATACTGAAATCGAATTGTGTTTGCCACACAGATATAAAATGATAGAGCTGCTGATCTCAGCACCGCTGAACGACATGCACTTCTGCCACTGCGGCGCACGACAGACCATCCACCAAATATTGTCGTTCATGTCAAATCAGGACTTCTCGACTGCTTTTCTGATGAGTCGAAGCGATGAGCAGCATCAAAACAACAGCAACGAGTACAACAGTGTTGTGCTCGTTATTCCACCAACGAGCATCAGATGCAAGCGCCTGTTCTCGCAAGCGACGCTGAAATGACGCAGCAGCTGACGTCGATCCTCCCCGTTAACTTCGAGATGTTGGCATTGTTGCGTGTAAACCGCGAGTACAGGGATGTACATACTATTGTTCGCGCCATGAGCCAGGTTGAGATACATTCGATATTGTCCTATTGACTATTACTACGCGACGACTTCCTATCAATACAATACCAATAGGTCCGAGCAATGCTCTACAGAATCACCAATAGAACGCACTCACGCTCGACCTTTAATAGTAAGACGAAAAAGGATAGTTGGATTGACACAAAAGTGCTTTTGATTGGACATGTGTGCCTGGCAAAATACGTGCATATGAGTCGATGTTTCGCGTGTTCGTTTCTTATAGAGCGTATCGTCTACTATCGAAAAAAATTACGACGACCTTTTAATTACGGAATGACAATTGCCATCACGATGCACTATCGACAATCGCCATAGCCCCAACTGCGCATTCAGCACGAGGGCGTGGTTCGATATGGCAGCATTCAACCTCGTTGACGCTGTAGTAACATGATAGAATACGCACTGTGGGTGGTTGTGAAAGTCATTGTTCTGACACTTGTCTACATACAAGTAACGTAGTCATGTTCATCCTCACGATGAACGCAAGTATACAGCTTGCGGCTCTTCATAAGGGTGCATATAGATAAACGTGGGGCGGTATGTAACCGAGCGAACCCGAGTTACGCAGCACAAGCAGAGAGGAAGCGTGCAGAGCACCTTCCGCAAGGAACGACAGAAGACTTGGGCACTTGTGCTCCAATAGCTGAACTGTTTGATTGACATGGATAACGGCCCCGGTAACGGGCGCC